>CABFOS010090810.1:1975-14577 GCA_900660315.1 Diretmoides pauciradiatus | reverse complement strand
ACTTTTCGCGGCCTCGCTGTTTCGCGGATTTTTTTTAGTGTAATTTTGCATGCTTTTTTTACAGCGTACAGTATGAACGCGCATTGTGTTCTGCGTCCTGATTGGCTAAGGGAGAACCGCACATGTGTTCTGCGTCCTGATTAGCTAAGGGAGTACAGAATGCGTTCGGCTAGCCAGATTTACATAAATGTTCAATCGCTAGCAGTGTGACTCTGAAGTGCTGTGTGTTTGCAAGTTTTCTACCCAAAAAAACCCCCATAATGTCGATGAAACGAACTGCAAAGCAAAAGGCACCTGCGGTTGCACCCAAAAGGCAGAGGAAGATGCTAACCATTGCAGAAAAAGTTGGACTTCTGGACATGCTAAAGGAAGGTAGAAGTTAGGCGGCTGTAGGGCGCCATTATGGAATAAAATAATCTTCGGTTCTTTACATAAAGAAGGAGGAAAATAACATAAGGACGATAGCAGCAATAAGTTTTAACAGGGATGCAAAAAGGGTTGTAACTGTCCGTATGTATAAACGTGTGTGGTTAGGGGTTTTACGGCCTTAAAACATGTATAATTATTGTAAAAAATAAAGCTGATCACTTCGCGGATTTCGTCTATTGCGGGTTATTTTGGGAACGTATCCCCCGCGATAAACGACGACTGTATATAAATACAGTCAATTTACCATTTAATTTAATATTGTCTCTTGTGCTTCTCCAGCCCTTGGGACACAAACACACAGAGGTGGGTTTGGATCTGCCTCGTTACCTCTGTTCCTCTTTCCATCGCTCTCCATCTGCATCCTGGCTGATCAGATCGTAACCAATCAAATCAAATCCAGGTGTAAATGCAGCCAAGATGCATTGAAGATATCAGGTCAGAGGTCAGAGAGGCGTTAACAACAAAGTGTGAATGCAATGTAGGAGCTGCGTAAATGGAAATAAACTTGCATGTGCACGGATCTGACCAGGAAGTGCACGGAAAACAAACAGTAAGTATCTAATATACAGTATCTAATAAATCAGTGACCTGCTGGAGCTGCTGCTCCGTGGAGAAGCCCAGGCCATAGACGGTGTTGGCCCGGCTGTCGGCCCACTGGCCAAACTTCTGGGAGGTCTTGGTGAAGGTCATGTTGGGGGTGATGGTGCTGTTGATGATAGCCTGTCACCACAGAGAAGAAAAGATGAAGATAAGATGATGATGCTGCCGTAAATAATAGGATACAGCAAAGAAAAATAGGATCTAGATAAGAATAGAGCAAACTGGGCGTAACATGAAGCACCCATAAGGTAGAATGAAGGATGATCAGCGACTGTCAGAGGTTACTCAGGGAATTTCAACCTTCTGCAAAGTGCAACTGCAGCAGACAGCAGCAGTCCGTGGTCAACTCACTTTCACTTCACTTTTTCTTTTGCTGGTTTCCTGTTTGTTCAGAGGAGCTCTTATGAGACTTTAAACTAAATGAACAGAATAGTTTGTTCTGACTAAAACAAATTCAGTCTATTCAAAATGGAAACAGACTCTTTTGTTCTTTTGTGACTGATTAATTACGCCACAAGCTTCATCAGTGTTTGCATTTTGAAGGAGATGTACCTCCATACATACTGTACGCTTGGCAGTAAATATGCTCATAATGCAGACAAATAAGAACGGGACATTTAACAAGCTTTATCAATCCATTCTCATGTGGTCAGTACAGACCAAAATGGCATGGGCCTTGTCGGTCTGTACTGACCACCCCCTGCAGAGGGAGTTTGAGCTTCTACTTTCAGGTAGAAGATATAGAGTTCCATTTCAGAGGACTAAAAAATTCAAAGACTCTTTTGTTTGCACTGCAATTAGTAGGCTGAATCTGCACAAATGATTGCACAAAGCACTTTCTGCACTCAGCAAGTTGCTTGTTTTGTCTCTGTATGATGTGATTTTGCACTGTATTGGATTGAATGTGTTTTAATACATGGCTGCAACCAAATTTCTTCTAGTGGGGTAATACAATTTGACTTGACTTGACAGAAGAGGGTCCTTTTCACGCATGCAGCACTCACAATCTCCAACAAAGAAGAACATGAATAATTCCCGTCACCCTTCCTGTCCTTTTCCCCTCTTTGACCAGTAAATATGTTTTCAGTTCTCATGCTTATCAAGAGACCGGCTGTTCGCTCATCCCAGTCGCCTGGCTGGTGTCAGTCTGGTGCTGCAGGCTTTTCTTCAGTATCAAGTAATGTGATGTGAAGTACTACGATCCACTGGATGACTGCAACATGGTCACGGTTACTTTAGGATTACGTAGTCTTCAAACCCTTTGCAGTGCATTACAGTCTCTCAGCAAGCACAGTCCGTCATGGAGGTGCATTGGAAAATTGTCTGAACTCAAATAACATCTAAATTGATCAGAACCAGGCTAGAAAAAGAGAACTAGCTGAAGCGTTGTCTATGAGTGATAATTATTTCTGATTTTGGTGGAGTTATGATTAAACATATTTACAGTCACCACAGTACACTATCCAGCATCCATTCCACATGAACAAGACACCACTTCCTGGTTTGGACAGTTCCAAACATGTGAAACTTTCCATGTTTTGATAACAAGTGACTTGGTGTAGACGTGAAGTTACGAAAACTTGCCAGTTTTGTCATTTCTTATGTAAGATGGTTTTAACACAATCTATCACTTTAATTAGTTGATATAAGATGTATTCCCTGTGTCTGTGGAACAATCCCAGGTAACCCAGTGGGGGTCTTGGGTAACTTCTTCTATGGCTGCGTCATTAGAGGACAGAAGAGGGACAGAGCTTGGGATTCCATCACCTCCAGGTCCTTGTTAGCTGAAGGTGAACAGACTAACTGGCTAGCTCTCACAACTGACACGCCTGTTAAAGGGCTGCTACAATGTAAATGAGTGTGTGTGTGTGTGTGTCCCACCTTAGTCCCGCCCACGCTGATGATGCGGTAGACGTTGCGGTTGGCGTCGTAGAAGAAGGACACGGTGACGGCATGTTTGCTGGCCGGCAGCCAATTCCGCTTGGTGGCCGGGTCGATCTGGAAGACGTGAGCTCTGACGCTGAAGATGGGCTGCTCCCTTCAAACAACAACAACGAGAGCAGAAGTTACTACCGTGTTAACACCGGGTTCATCTCCAAAACGCTTGGCTGGATTTACAGTTTGACGAGAAACCTCAAATTCATGATCCAGTATCTGGATTTGAGGATTCAAATGTAAAGGTGTTGTCAGTTTGTCAACCTTTAGTTAAATGTGATCCTTTAAACAGTTCCACCGACACTGACACTCGGCCTGGAACTCTGAACCAGGGGAGACTTTGCCTCACTTCCCCCTGACCCTGGTTCTCCCACCTCTCAGGTATTAAAGGTCCCAAGTGTTTTTAACCATGATTGTCTTTGTGTGTAAATATAAAATGAAGCAAGAAAAAAAAGTAATAAACAACTTTTTTTTTGTTGGTGGACTGACAAAATAAAAATCTTGATATTATTGTGAAATAGAAAAACACCACCACAATATAACAAACCCTCCTGGTTCCTGTTTCATTCTGAGTCGGCCTTAATGAGCTGTGAGCAGTGAGTCTTCCCATGCTTTGCTGATGTGTTTGCGGTGAGGTATTACTGGCTTTAGTTTTTCAGGATGGACTCATCAGTAACACTTTACAATATGGTTTCATTAATTAACATTAGTTAATGCAGTAATAAGCATTAACTAACCGTTAGTTAACAGTTAACTAATCATTTAGTAATGGTGTTCATGTTAACTAAGGTATTAATTTATACATTATTTGGGGGGAGAGGTTAACGTTAGGGTTAGTGGTAGGGGTCAGTTTTAACTACACCCTATAAACTGACCCCTGACCCTAAACATTGCCTCCTTCTAAAAAAAACTCCCCCTAATTTAGTTAATGCAGTAATAAGCATTAACTAACAGTTAATTAATGTACCCTTATTGTGAAGTGTTACGACTTATCTTTGAGATATCGAGGGATAAATGTTGAGTAACAACTGGTCCTGCGGAGCTTGATGGGTAGGAGCAAGGCACTACCACTGCCAGATTCAGGGTTCATTGCCCCCCGGAGGCATCCATGATGAAAATGTACTCACTCATGGATAAAAGCATGAGGCGTTCATTTTAAAAATGAAAACATAGCACTTAGGAATCTCACCCTTCCATTGACCGTACAACACACAGGACAAAAACACTCCCAATGTCCAAATGGATGATGAGATCTGATTATGTTTTTCAGAGATCTCGTGGTGGTCTTCGTTCTCGTTGTGGAACCAGACCGGTCCATCTGAACCAGACCGAGTCCATCTGAACCAGACCGGTCCATCTGAACCAGACCGTGTCCTTCTGAACCAGACCGGTCCATCTGAACCAGACCGATCTACCGGTCCTTCTGAACCAGACCGGTCCATCTGAACCAGACCGATCTACCGATCCTTCTGAACCAGACCGGTCCATCTGAACCAGACCGATCTACCGATCCTTCTGAACCAGACCGGTCCTTCTGAACCAGACCGATCTACCGATCCTTCTGAACCAGACCGGTCCTTCTGAACCAGACCGATCTACCGATCCTTCTGAACCAGACCGGTCCTTCTGAACCAGACCGGTCCTTCTGAACCAGACCGGTTCATCTGAACTAGACCGGTCCATCTGAACCAGACCAGTTCTTCCTCGTAAATCAACCTCGAGATTTTCCAACTGCTAGAAATCCAATTAATTGTCTCTTTGAAGAGAAAATAGAAACACTAGCTAAGAAGATACACGCTTCAATTCAAGATGCTGAGGGACTACAGGATTGTAAACGCAACGTTACACCGCTAATAGAGTTTGCATAATGTTACGTATGCAATGAGCTGCAGCCTTTGCAAGTCAATTAGATATATTGACATTAATGAGGTTTAATCTCTACAGGCAAAATGCTTTGTTCTTTGTCTAGGGAACAAAAATAACCAGTATATAGGCCAGGACTGCCTATATAGCACACTGTCCCTGCTGCATTTGCTCAGTAGGACATTTGCATACAAACAATAGTCGTAATTGTTTGAACATGGATTACTGAATCTAGAACGGACATGGCAGAGCAGCACAGCCGAGGAAGCAGAGCTGTAATTCAGCACCTATATCACTCCCTGACACCAATACTGACGGAGCACCAGCCGACAACCACGACTGATCTGATCCATCACTTTTACTGGACAGACTCACAGACGAATAAGTCACTTTGCTTTGATTTCTGATGCTGGCTCTTTATTTGAGATTATCAGAAGCAGAAATTACCAGTATGTCCACAGCTGTGCATCCCAGGTCTGTTCCCTGAGGGACTGTATATTAATAAGACCAAGAAGAAAATGATTACATGTTGTCTTCTCCAAGCTAAACACACAATTGCACTATTTTGGAAAGACCCAGACAAACCAGATATCAGTCAATGGTTCAGACACTTATCTAATTGTCTTGCTTTAGAGAAACTGACTTATGCCATCAAAGGAAACCCTGATGTAATATGGGGACATTTCCTACATTTTATGGAAAATAGTCCTTTGGGACATGTAGGAATATCTTTCTTTTAGGTCACACATAATTAATTATTTTCTCTTTTTTTCTTTAAATTAATTAATATTATTTTCATTTTTCTTCTAGTTTTGTGTGCGTTTTTCAAATTTTATTTTATTAATTTTTATCATTTAGTCGGATTGAATGTGGGAGGGTTATGAGTGCTGTATTACCTGCTTGTTTTTGTCATGTTCTCTGTTGAAAGTACAATGACAATAAATATATTTGTAAAAACAAGAAAAACAAGAAGTGGAAGTACTCTGACACTACCCTGCTTTAGCCTGGACTCTACCCTTTATCCAGTATCAGTATTGGTGCATCTCCAGTGGCAGCCTGCAGATCCCCCTTCATGCATTTGAAGCAGCACCCAGCCCTCTCTTCCTACATGCTGTGAAGTAGATCATCCATCATAACTCGTGTCTCTCTCAGTTAACTGGCTGTCAGATTATTGGTTGTGCTTCCTAACAGCTTTCCAGATTTGAAAGGTATCAACGTCCTGCTGCCTGCAGCGTCGGCCGTAGAAAGTGGCCTCCTATGACGGCTCCATCTGTAAGGGGAACCAGGCAGCGTGGGGACTGAGTTGACTACACAGGGAACTCAGCTCAGCACAAAGGAACCGTTGATCCACTTCTGACCTCCGAGTTCACGATGCTGACGTTCTGCCGCAGCTGATGTTTTGACGTGGCTGACAGCAGATTGAAGTTTTAGTTGTACAACATTTATCATTGGCAGAGCTGCTCTGAAGGCAGAAATAATCTCATTGGTTGAGTTAAACCTCAGTGGGCGGAGCCAAATAACCATTTTTTTTCAGAGTGCGAGTTACTTTACTGGCAAAGAAGGAACTCTGGTGAAAATGTAAATAAAACTATAAACTATAAGAAAGCTTTGTTTTCACTCACGTCTCTCTCACTGGGCTTCAGTCTGACGTTACTTAGCCAGAAAAACTGTGGTTTTTGGTTCCGCCCACTGAAGTTTAACTCAGCCACCTCTGAGGAATGTTGGTAGAGCTAAAACTCAGATCCGATTCCTGACAAAGGCAACAACCAAACACTGTTAGGAGGCAGCAGCACCAGCGTTAGAGCCCCAGACTGGATGGCCTTGAGCACAGACTTGTAACCAACTATTCCCCGAGTGGAGTTGTTCAGTGCTTACAGTAGAAAACTGGTTGTACTGGAACCAGGTGTGCTCAGCCAAACCTGCAGGTTGAGAAGATAATGGATGTTCAGACGGCTGAATGAGGCGAAGAGACGTCTGATCTGATTCTGTGATCCATGTTCTATGATCCATTACCCGTGGCGAACTACAGCATATCAAATCTCACGGTCAGGATCATCAGGCAGCAGGAATGATCCTACGCAAATCCTCAGAAGTGAATGGAGTCGTTAACAACACTTTCTCACAGCACTATCAAATAATAAATAACTGATGTCCATTCCCTGAACGTCAATATGCCAAAATACATCAAAGGGATCAGCCTCTGTCAGGATCTCCATCGTATCATATTCTGGTCTTAATGAGTAGAGATGACTGACTGCTCATCAGATCAATCCGTCACGGCGGATCACTCAGAAATTAGTGTCCCATCATTCATTTGACCCGTTGTGATGTTGCTGTGATACGTACGTGTATCGGAGCTCGTCAAGCTAATCAGCTCAGACAGGATACATCACGTCGAGGTTAAATATGGGTTGATGGTTCGAAGTAATCTTTATTATCCCTGAGGCACAATTTGTGGTGCAGCTAGCAGTAGGGTTGGGTACCGTTCACATTTGAACCGATACCGGTACCTGGAATTTGGTACCAGTACCCAACGGTTCCTTTTTTTGGTACTTTGCTCGCTCTGTAATAACAAAAATGTAATTTTGGTTCTACAAATAAGTCCAAACTTCTCAATTTCAACATTGTTATTTATTGAAAACATTTGTTATTCATTTTACACATTTTACACACCACTGTGTGGCTCTCCCTCATGCCTCTTGATGCATGTAGAGCTGTGTTCTGTTCGTAGGCGCACTTGAATGCATCAGAAAGTATTATGGCGAAAGTTGTGCCCAAATTTCCGAGGCACACTTGAATGCATCACAATGGCAATAGTTGTCGGGCTGCTTGCTGTCGCGGTCCAGCCGAAGAACACAAGACAACGGTTGACGATATTAACAGCTTTTTTTTATTAAGACAAATTTTGAACTTGACATTTTCCTTCCATCTTCTCACTCCCCATAGCTTATAGAAAGACAGTACGCAGAGAAACCAAACAAAGCAAACAAAGCGTCTCTCTCTCTCTACTCTCTCACCCAGGTACCGAATTTTGGACCAGGCGGTGGCTAGGACCAGGCGGTGGCTAGGACCAGGCGGTGGCTAGGACCAGGCGGTGGCTAGGACCAGGCGGTGGCTAGGACCAGGCGGTGGCTAGGACCAGGCGGTGGCTAGGAACCAGGCGGTGGCTAGGACCAGGCGGTGGCTAGGACCAGGCGGTGGCTAGGACCAGGCGGTGGCTAGGACCAGGCGGTGGCTAGGACCAGACGGTAGCTAGGACCAGGCGGTGGCTAGGACCAGACGGTAGCTAGGACCAGACGGTGGCTAGGACCAGGCGGTGGCTAGGACCAGACGGTGGCTAGGACCAGACGGTGGCTAGGACCAGACGGTGGCTAGGACCAGGCGGTGGCTAGGACCAGACGGTGGCTAGGATCAGGCGGTGGCTAGGATCAGGCGGTGGCTAGGATCAGGCGGTGGCTAGTTGCAGCCAAGACTAATTGGGCCTTTGTCAAGGACATAACTTTGTACAGACTAGGAATGTTATTAAGAGTACAGTGTGTGCAATTTTGCTGCACACTTTGACTCTACTCTGCAGTCTGTTTTTGTTCTTGAGGGTAAGAGACCTGTACCAGGAGAAAGTCAGCACTGATTCAACAAAACAAGAATAAAACATTTTCATAAAAGTCCTGTCGACATTAAAATTTAAGTTTAAAAAACAAGCGCTGTGTTAATTCCTTTGAGGCTGAACCAGCAGGCACTCACTGAGCCTACTTCAGTGTAGTGGACTCTAGTGTAGCGGACCCTAGTGTAGTGGACTCTAGTGAAGTGGACCCTAGTGTAGTGGACCCTAGTGTAGTGGACTCTAGTGTAGTGGACCCTAGTGTAGTGGACCCTAGTGTAGTGGACCCTAGTGTAGTGGACTCTAGTGAAGTGGACTCTAGTGAAGTGGACTCTAGTGAAGTGGACTCTAGTGAAGTGGACTCTAGTGTAGTGGACTAGTGTAGTGGACTCTAGTGTAGTGGACTAGTGTAGTGGACTAGTGTAGTGGACTAGTGTAGTGGACTCTAGTGTAGTGGACTAGTGTAGTGGACTCTAGTGTAGTGGACTCTAGTGTAGTGGACTCTAGTGTAGTGGACTAGTGTAGTGGACTCTAGTGTAGTGGACTCTAGTGTAGTGGACTCTAGTGTAGTGGACTCTAGTGTAGTGGACTCTAGTGTAGTGGACTCTAGTGTAGTGGACTCTAGTGTAGTGGACTCTAGTGTAGTGGACTAGTGTAGTGGACTCTAGTGTAGTGGACTCTAGTGTAGTGGACTCTAGTGTAGTGGACTAGTGTAGTGGACTAGTGTAGTGGACTAGTGTAGTGGACTAGTGTAGTGGACTAGTGTAGTGGACTCTAGTGTAGTGGACTCTAGTGTAGTGGACTAGTGTAGTGGACTAGTGTAGTGGACTCTAGTGTAGTGGACTCTAGTGTAGTGGACTCTAGTGTAGTGGACTCTAGTGTAGTGGACTCTAGTGTAGTGGACTAGTGTAGTGGACTCTAGTGTAGTGTAATGCAGTATAGTAGAGTACTGTAATTTCCTACGTTATTAAATACATCATAGGCTATTCAAAGTAGATACGGTCTTTCTGGATGTGTACATCGTGCGCGCTCATATCGCCATGGCGACAATAATAATAGATTGTGCAGCCTTATTTTGGATGCAGTGCATGTCGTTACATTGCATCAATGTGAGAAGAGAACAGCCCTTGAACCAGACTCTCTCTCTGCAGCTCTTGGACCGGATGAGGTTGGTACGTGACAGCAGTCAGCTCTGACAACATGCTTTCCAGGAAGGGAAAGTAATGTGGTTTTTATACAAAATACAAGAAAACAAAAAAATGACACCTTGGAAAACTCTGGGTTGAGAAATCTCCTGCTTGGAACTCTGAGCTGAAGTGTCGTTAGAGTAGGAAGTCGGACTTTCTGCCATCTAGGGAGCGCAGCGTTAGTTCATGGATGGTCTTTCTAAACACGAGGCACGAGGCAGCCCGTTTGGCAGAGGGAAGGCAGGGGAAGCCGTTGGCAGGGGAGGGCATCATGGGAAGAGAGCCATCAACCGACTGACTCACCAGCTATCCTGTTGTCATACCGCATGGCGCCACGTTCAGGGACCCAACCCTCCACCCCGTTGACATTTGGAAGGCGACACCATGCTCCTCCTGTTAGCCAGACGCCTGAACCCAGCGGGGGGTTGTCTGCAGAGATCTCTTCCAGGTCATGTATACACATAACTCCCTCCCCTCCTCCATACACACTCAAGAGTCATGACTACATCACCTCCGGGAGCGTATGTAACAGAGTAGATCCTTGTGAGTCCTCGAGTAGGTAGCAAGTTGATCGGTAAAACTCACTCCTCAAAGATAAAAGCCCAATAACAGCTCCGCCAAGGGAGCCGGTTCTCTTGGCACAGCGGTTGTTGCGGTGCTTTTTGACGCGGGAGCCCTGGGTTCCAACCCTGAACCCGACCGGTTACACGTATAGCAGTTAATGAAAAGAAATTGGTCCATTCTCCATTCTAGAAGTTCATTTAATTTGAGTCTTAATCAAGATCCGGTTTATTAATGGGTTTTTCTCAGGCAGGTTCTTCCCCAGGCTTGACAGTAAATGTTGCTTTTACACCCCTTGGACGTGGTGATGTTTGGGTGATCTGGTGGTAACCAAAAGGCCACAGGTTCAATACCAAGTGTCCATCAACAACCACGCATCCTGTTCAAAGTGTCTTTAAGCAAGACACTGAACCCGAGAGAGAGAGAGAGCGAGAGAGAGAGCGAGAGAGAGACTCATCTGCACTTCTGCAGTTGTTTGTATTCAGTCTGCAGCAGAAGGTTGTCACCGGTGGATCATTTGATGAGTGGTGCCAACCGGCAGCTTGGAAACCTCTTCTCTCCGTCTCTCTCCCTCTCTGTCTGTCTCTCATTTGTAGGATATGGGTTTGCATGCAGGATGAACCGCCCTTCTTCTTCAGCTCTGAAGTGCTGAAGGGTTTTGCTGAGCGTGCAGACTCCTTCTCCGGACCGCCCGGCTTCACCTCCATACAGCTGAAACAATTCCTTGTGGGGACGGAGAGATACTGCAGCAGTATCTTGGCTGCCGTACGATACGTGCTCTACATGCACGGTGTGGAAAACAGACAGTATGGGGGTTCAGCTCGACTCCACTCCACCTGGCCTGTCTTGGTTTACATAGTTTCTCCCCCCTAGAAACTATTGAAGGGATTTCACGTGTCAGTCATGTTTCTCAGACTCATATGCGTTGATTATCTGAAGGGTTTAATCCAGAGCTACTGCAGATCGATCTACACGTTCATCCTTAAACTCCTTAAGCATTTTACATTTTTACTTTTGAAAAGACATGTAGACTGTCAATTGCCTATTTTGGTCTTGGTCTCAACCCCCTTGGGACCTGGTCTTGACTTGGCCTCAACTAAGGCAAGGCACTTGCTGCTCAACTGCTCGGGTGCAGCAGCTTGGTGGCCAACGAGCATGGCCAGGTGGTAAATATTAAACTATTGTACCGGAGGCTTAAAATTATCGGATTTTAAAGAAAATTATCATACACTGCCAAAAAAAGAGAAATCACAGGTGTAAATATATAATTTCACACAAAAATAGCGTATTTATTGTATAAGCAACAACCTTGTTTGACACACCTATTCACATACTTCAGTCAATGAGTACAACACCAACAGCCACAACGGGGAGAAAAACATTTCTCTTTGCCTCTCCCCTGCCTACGCCTGACTCCTCTGTATCATTTTGCTATTTTTTAGCTTGTTTTTGTACATAAATGATAAAAACAAAAACAAAACAAAAACACATAGCTGGTAATCTGCAGGTAGTTACATTTAACAAAGTACAAGCGGGTGAACGGCAACCGTGCTCGCTCCCGAATGATTGGCTGGAAAGACGCCACCTGTTCTTTTAAATTACTTTGCCTCTAAATACAGATCTAGGATCAGATTTCCTTATCTCAGTTGTATATGTGAAAAGGCAAAATTGATCCTGAATCAGCAGCCAGGGAATTTAGTAAATACAGACAGTTTTTTGAAATGGCGAAAGGATCATACATTTGGGCATTTTTTGGCATTATTGATTGTACATCGTACAGAGGGTAAAATGATGGTAGAAATATGATAATTATCCTACACCTGGCAGCGCTGTGGCCAACAGTGGTTGTACTGGGCAGCTCCCAGTGTGAATCTATGGAACTGGATGAAAGTGTCTCAGTTTATGTGCTAATTAAATAAAATAGTAAAATAGTAGCAGTCGTACAAGACAAACAAAATATGTCATATAACAACTGTATTAATAACGGATAAAATCTACCTATAAAAATGTATGAGAACCTAAAATGACCAAACCCTCGAGAATTCAGCAAATTTATGATTTGATCAAATGAGAAATCCAATATTCTCATAATAATTGTTCATGAATATTTATATTTTTAATAAACTGGTGACGTAAAAGAAATTACAAAAAATGCTCAACAGCTTTCACACACACACACACACACACACACACACACACACACACACACACACACACACACACACACACACACACCAAGAAAATACTTAAACTGCCAATAACAGACTAAGTAGACTAAGTAAATAGTGCGTGTGTGTGTGTGTGTGTGTGTGTGTGTGTGTGTGTGTGCGCGTGTGCGTGTGCGTGTGCGTGTGCGTGTGCGTGTGCGTGTGCGTGTGTGTGTGTGTGTGCGTGTGTGAGTATCTGGATGTGTATATATAGGCCTATGT
>CABFOS010090793.1:0-17849 GCA_900660315.1 Diretmoides pauciradiatus | reverse complement strand
GGCTAGAAAGACCTTCTCTAATGTTTGTGTAGTACAGGGTGACATGCTGGGACTGGCTACAAATGTTCTACTTTTTGAATGAATCAGTGCCGACCCAAAGGTTTGTCAAAAATTTGAATTGTTTACCAGTAAACTACAATATATAATAACAACTTGTGGAGTCTCTGCTAGGAACCCCCGATCAGGTAAGAGTTCCCACAGGGCCAGCTTACACAGGGACAGCAGACCTCAGCACCTGAAGAGGGGGCGGTGCCTCGGCAGTGTCATTGAGGGGAGGTATGTCCCAAATTACATTCTCAATCAGCCTGATTCTCAGCACCTGCCCAGAGCCCAGCTGATCTGAGTCAAGACAATCCAAATGTTTGCTCTTAAGCACAGAGCTCTGCTGTCTCATGGTGGCTGGCCCTACAGAGGGAAGGAACTCTACCATCGGGCGGTAAGCAATCTCCACTTTGTTACCCTCTGTCGCACATTTTGTGTGTTTACATGTTCTAAGTTAGTTTCTTTGTCTCCATTTTAGGCTAAATAGCACTGTCTCTAAGTGCCTGAAAGAGCGTATGCATCTGCACTACTTGAACTGTGTCATACTTTGCAAGTTGAACATTGATCATTAACAATTTTGAGTTGAATAGCCCCGATTGGGATGAACTTTATTTAATGTTTTAGGGGACCAACCCCTTGAATAAAGCAACGCTCCGGCGTTTTAACCTGCAAGAACTGTTTCCGTGTGCTGGTTTGGGCTCAGACATCACAGTAAGTAGAGGGAGGTGGGTCTGTAGAGGGAGGTGGGTCTGTAGAGGGAGGTGGGTCTGTAGAGGGAGGTGGGTCTGTAGAGGGAGGTGGGTCTGTAGAGGGAGGTGGGTCAGTAGAGGGAGGTGGGTCTGTAGAGGGAGGTGGGTCTGTAGAGGGAGGTGGGTCTGTAGAGGGAGGTGGGTCAGTGGAGGGAGGCGGGTCTGTAGAGGGAGGTGGGTCCAGTGGTGGAAGAAGTATTCAGATCTTTGACTTAAATAAAAGTAGCAGTACCACAGTGTAAAAATACTTTGTTACAAGTAAAAGTCCTGCATGCAAAATCTGACTTAAGTCAAAGTACAAAAGTATTAGCATTAAAATACTTATATTAGTAAAAGTAAAAGTCATCATAATGCAGAATGGCCCATTTCAGAAAGAATATTATCATGTTATTGGACTATAATTATTGATGCATCCATGTGTTCATCACTTTAATGTTGCAGCTGGAAAAGGTGGAGCTAATTTAATGACTTTATATGCTACTGGGAGCTGAACCTATAAAATATTTTATCATTTATTAGTTGATTCATAATTTATGTTAATAATCTAAATATGCAAAGTAACTAGTAACTAAAGCTGTCAAATAAATGTAGTATAAAAAATAAAAATAAAAGTACAATATTTCCCTCTGAAATGTAGTGGAGTAGAAGTAAAAAATAGCATGAAATGGAAATACTCAAGTAAAGTACAAATACTTCTAAATTTTACTTAAGTACAGTACTTGAATAAATGTACTTAGTTATTCCACCACTGGGTGGGTCTGTAGGTTGTCAGTGATGACGATGAGTAACAATCCAGTAGAATGAATGGTTAATTACGCAGTTACTTTTTGATACTCCTACCCATATACCAAAGAGCACCTTCCTTCAACCAACTTTTTCTATTTCCAAGAACGCCGCTGCCCTCCTGGTTTGTTTCTACAATTATGTTTGTTTAATTTACTGTGTACATCAACTGCCCAGTTCAAATTTGTAGTCTAAGCTAAATGTATTTAGCCCCACCATGTTATCAGGGATTGGCAGCAGCTTATTTGATGTATGAAAAAGCTTCATGCATCACAATGGGCTATCCAATCCAGATACATTAACACCACAAAATATCTAATATGATAAATAACAGCATCATGTGGTCCTGATGGGTTATGGAGAAATCATCAGGGGCTTTGTGTAGCAACAGCGGATTTGTTATCTCTAGTAATTCTAGATGCGCATGGAGTAGACCATTGCGCAAAGGGGGAAGTAGTATGGAGGATAACAAATATGGGACTATGGTCCCCAAAATCGCAAACCATCAGAATCAGAATCTTTATTTAGCCATAACATGTAAACATATCAAGGAATTTGTTTTGGCGTGACAGTGGAGTGCAGTTTAGACATCAAGACAGGTGCAACAAGACAAGACAGTGTATTAGCTACTAACATGTAGAATAAAATGCAATGTAATAAAGTGCCATGTGACAAGATCAGAGCAGAGCTCAGTCCAGTGCAAATCTATTGAGTGGGGGGAGGGGGGCACCTGCAGCATTAAGGAGATGTATGGCAGTGGGGGGAAAACTGCTTTTGTGGGTGTGAGGGGAGGGGGGGTGCAGTTTTTAAGGAGCGCAACCTCTTGCCTGAGGGGAGTGGGGTGAAAAGGTTGTGGCCTGGATGGGAGGGATCAGCCATGATCTTCCTGGCCCGCTTCAGAGCCCTGCTGGCGAACAGGGCCTCGAGGTGGGGCAGGGGACAGCCTATCACCCTCTCCGCAGAGCGTATCACCTGCTGCAGCTTGGCCTTGTCCCTGGCCGCTGCAGCAGGGAACCAGATGGTGATGGAGAGGGTGATGATGGACTCAATAATGGCTGAGTAAAAGTTCACCAGCATGGACCTTGGGAGGTGGAATTTCC
Organism: Diretmoides pauciradiatus; assembly: GCA_900660315.1. Taxonomy (NCBI): domain Eukaryota; kingdom Metazoa; phylum Chordata; class Actinopteri; order Trachichthyiformes; family Diretmidae; genus Diretmoides; species Diretmoides pauciradiatus. Next base: position 15,175 of record CABFOS010090793.1, on the reverse strand, counting down.
TGAGCTGCCTTTTTCGTGAGAGCGTCGTTGTTGGGCCCCCACTTCATGTCCCGAGAGATTGTCACCCCCAGGAAGCTGCATGACTCCACCGTGGCGACTGGAGAGTCTCCCCGCATAGTTGGAGGGGGAGGGGCTGGGTTCCTCCTGTAGTCAACAATCATCTCCACCGTTTGGAGAGCGTTTAGCTCTAAGTTGTTCCGGCTGCACCAAGTCACCAGGGAGTCGATCTCAAACTTCAGGATCTTGACCGACTGGTGGCTAGATGTGCAGCAGTTGGTGTAGAGGGAGAACAGCAGGGGAGACAGAACACAGCCCTGCGGGGAGCCGGTACTGATGGACCTTTGCTCGGAGATGGATTTCCCCAGCTTCACCTGCTGAGTCCTGTTGTAGATGCGGTATTGGGAAGATGCGTGATATGCATCAAAAATAATGTGCGCTTATAGGGAACATACCAATACGTACATACCATACAGTCCGTTCAAACACATAACAATGGATTATGTGGACATGATTAAACCTGTACAGGGGAAGAGGTACATGTTAGTCATAGAAGACAGATTTAGCAGATGGGTTGAAGCAGTTCCATCAAAACACAAAAATGCAGACACAGTGGTTTCTCTGTAGAGAAGTAATTCCCAGATGTGGTATACCAGCTCTAATAAGCTCAGATAATGGAAGAGAGTTTATTGATAAAACTGTAAAGGGAATTCATCAAAAACTAGAAATTAGACAAAGACTTGGTTGCGTGTATCATCCGCAGTCACAGGGAATGGTGGAGAGAGTGAATGGAACAATCAAAATGAAACTGCTAAAAATTTGTGATCATACTAAGCTTAATTGGGTGGATGCTTTACCTATAGCACTTATGACGTATAGGAGCACAGAATAGAAAAGAAGAAGAATAGAAAAATGCAACTAACACCACATGAAATGCTTACGGGACGTCCCATGCCAGTTCCCCCGAATAGACATATGCATAAAGGGCCAAAACTAGATGTCTTAGAACAAGACATAAAAATGTTTGTGAAACAGATTGCTAATATACATCAAGCTATCTCGTTGCAGGAAAAGGAGAAGGAGCCAAAGCTGGACAAGACGGAGGGTCCCAGGCTTCAACCGGGTGATTTTGTCTTTATCAAGGTCAAAAGTGGAACAACCCAAGGAGAGAGGGACCATTTAAGATGACTCGGTCAACCGGCACATCAGTCCAGGTTGAAGGATCCCCCACGTGGTACCACTTCAACCACTGCGTGAGAGCTCCCAAAGATGAGAAGAAGGAACCAGATGAGGCAGGACGAGGGCCAGAGGAGGGGCCGGAGGCTGAAAATCTTTCTCAACAGGTTGCGGATGGTGGCTGTGATGCTGCTGCTGGCATGGCTCCTGTCACCAGCGGGAGGGGAAGAACCTCAGGGGTGGTTCACTCGTGGATCGAGAGCGAAACAGGAGAGTATCACTCACCCACATCCACATCCACATCCACATCCAACCCCGAGTACCCCCCTCGATTCACCTTGCCAGTCAACCCTATCATCTGCAACATCCAATGACTCAGACACCTCCCCCCTACTTATTCCCCGTTCTCCCCAGACTCCTTTCCCGGCACTTCAGCGCAGATTCCAGGACCCTCAGGACTCATCAGATCCGATAAAGACAGCCGTGACAGCCCTGACAGCCCTGACCTCCCATCAGCAGTCGCGGAATATCCGGAGATCAACTTCAGTCGAGCCCACTCAGGCAGTCGGTAAGGTGTCGGAGGAACAAACAGGGAAGGTAAGGGAAGACAACAGCAAAAAGCAAACGGCGGACTTATTGTAGTGGGTTGTTGTTTTGCTGTTGTGTTCCCATTTTCAAGAAAATTCTGATTGCAAAAATGACCAAGGATGTTGGCATGATAATGGTGGCTCGGAATAATTCTCTTTTGCTAAAACCTTCCCCTGAATTGTACCCGGCACCTGACTGGATCCCCGGCAAACTTGGGAAGTGGATAAACACAGATGAACTAAGCCTGTCTCAGAGAATGAACTGTGACATCGACTCGATTAACTCTTGCTGTGAGACTGGAATGGTGGGGAGGTCTAAAGGGAAACTATGCTGACGAAAGGATGGAAACTTATGGAAACGGACAGATTACCTGGCACACGACGAGACGAGAGAACAATGTTTGATTAAAATGTATTTGAGTGAATAGAAACACATTTATAATGCATTTTTAACTATTAAGACATTGTATTCAGTTAAAAGTAGTATATCAATAGAAATAATGATAAGAATGTGTAATTGATTTTAATAAATGTAATGATGACATATCACTTACGCTTGCTTACAGAAACAGGTCTGGTTACCACAAAAACAGCATATTCTGCATATGACATACTCTTGTTGATTCATTGTACTAATACATGTTTGTATATCACCAGGATGGGGGAAAGCTGTAGAAGTGGATCTTGTTTTCTCTTCCTAGCCAAAAGAGGGGGAGTTTTTGGTTCATTTCTGCGGTAGGGGCCTGAACGCAACCTCTTAAAAACATTCTAACGCAGCAATAAGCTGTGATAGAAATTGGTAAGAACTTTTCAGCGTATTGGCTGACAAGAGTTTGTGTTTGGGATGAATGTGATGGGATATGTTTAGAAAGATAGAATTGTATGTGATGGTTTAATATACTTTAAATTTTGAATTTTTTGAATTTGACTTTCTGTTAATAAAGACTTATTTTCATGTATCCAAAGAATGTCGAGTAAAATCAAGTTTGACAATGAATGTAATAAAGTTTATCACTTAACATTTATCTTTGAAGTTGAAGTTGTTGATTAAGAAGCTAAATTGATATTTTTGATAACTTGAATAACTAAGATAGAGTAAAAGGTTATTTCAGAGATTATTTTTCTTGATTACTTGGTTATTGCCTTATGATTGATTATACTCTTATGTGACGGAGGGTTTATGTGGTGGCCTAATCAATCATAACTCAATCATAACTCATAACTCATATTGCTGATTACAAATACTTAAGCTGTTATATAATTTCATGTGTCCTGATTACTGTTTAAACATTTGAATAACGCAGGTTGGACTCTGAAAGTTTGTACAAGGCTATCACGGTATAGGTTACTTTGACATGAATTAAACATCCGACGTCTTCAGTTCAAACTGTCAGCTATATAAACTGTATTTCATGGCTTGTATGATTCACTCATTGACTGCAGTCACTGTGTCAACGTCTTCTAATAAAGACAGAAACTCATAATTCTCTTCTCCAATTTATTCATTTACACAACAGGAGCCTCACTTGGTCTCCAAGTACTCACTGAGTCCCTTCTGGACCAGTTCCAACAGCTTGTTACACTCCTTCAGACTGTCCAGCAGATAACCATCTGGGCATAAGTCAATGACCTAGAAATAACCAGATACACACATGTACGCAACACACACACACACACACACACACACATAAACATTATTATCATCTTGCTGTAGGCTCCTCTCTGTATCCCTACAATCAAAACTTGATTTTCTATGGTGGGAACATGATGTTGTGAGAGGCCTGACCTGTCGGTTATGAAAGGCATTTTTCATGACCTTCCTCCACGTGCCCTCTATTTTCTGGTATCTCTGTCCCTCCACAGGCAGCTGACGGTTGATATCATCAGAGCTGAAGATGGGCTCCAGGTAGAGCCAGGAGCTCTGACACATCAACCATTCCTCCAGGACATCCTGCAAGCACCAGGAGAGGGCAGCACAACATAGGCAACTGCAGTGACATGGCAATGATACAAGGCAACATCTTTGTGTGTGTGTGTGTGTGTGTGTGTGTGTACCTGAGTCAACCTGAGTTTGCTCTCCCAGGTAGCGATGCGTTCCTCAAAGGGCTTCTTGAAGGGAGAGGACATGCTCTGGGTTGTGGTGATGTGGTCGTCCAGAAGCTGGAAGGCCTCGTCTGGGCTCTTAAGGATGTAGGTGCCTGTCTCCTTGTAGGGCAGTACATCGAAGATTACCGTCGACCATTCATGCTCCATCTTATCGAGAGCCTGGGTAGAGAGAGAAGGTGTGGAAGAAAACACTTTTTTTTTTTACCCCATTTTCTCCCCAGTTTATATATCCAATTCCCCCTACCTAAGTGGTCCCGGTCACTGCTCCGCCCCCTCTTTCGACCTGGGGAGGGTGTGGACTAACACATGCCTCCTCCGGTACATGTGAAGCTTCTTTTACACCAATCAGTGAGGAGGCGTAGCGCGTGCAGAGGAACACGTTATCCTGACAGTGCAGTTACTAGGACAAATCCCCTTGTCCAGCATTCCCACCCGCAGGCACGGCCAATTACGCCTTATAGGGACGCCCGGCCAAGCCGGTAGCAACCCTGAGGATCAAACCTGCATCCACAGGGTTGGTAGGCAGCGGAATATACCGCTACACTACCCGGGCAGCCCAAGAAAATACAGTTTAGTTCAAAATATTACTATATTAAAATATATACAATAACAAACATTAAGTGTCTTCAAACATGCATTGCAATGTCCCTTTCCTTTCTAGTATTACAGTATGATATACATTAGAGCTGCCTCCATACTCAGTATGCGTTTGCCACAGCTTACACAGCTCCAGGAGGCCCGATTCTAACATTGGGTACCTGTTCAATGGCGTACTCTTTCCCAGCCGCCTCAGCCACGCGGGCTATTTCATCCACATGGTTCTGCAGTCCCAGCTCTAGGCAGCAGGAGAAGGTCAGGTTGGCTTTGGGCTTGATGTTGATCTGAATCTGATCAGAGAGCACCTGCCAGTGGTGGCTCCTCATCCCTGGGTTCCTCAGGCTCTGTATCAGGGGGATGTAGGGACGGAAATCCTCAATCTTGCTGCACATATCAGCTGCCACCATCTGGCAGTCTAAAGATGGATGGGGCATATAAGAAAAAAGGAAAGAGAATAAGAGAGAGACGTGAAGTAAACTGAGGTTAAAGACCACAGACCACATATATTGATCCCTCTAATAACACAATTAATATAATGATGCATGTGTCGCTAACCGGGGATGTCCTTGAATTGTTTGACACACTTGTGCATGGTCTTAAGGGCATCTAAGACGTTGCACTCCAGCTGCTCGGGGTCGATGATGGACAGTGGGTCATTGAGCCAGCTCTTGTGACATCGTAGCCAGTCAGAAGTTGTGGCCCATAGGTCCCTGAAAGGCTGGAAGTCCTTTATTAGCTTCTGCAGACGATCATACTGTGACAAACAACATTTTATTGTTATAAAAAAGTCAAATGTGGATTCTTGGCCAGTTTGTTCAACCAGTTTGTTCAACACTTTGTTCTTCTTAACTCACATTAGTGATGGGAATCCCAAGAAGACGCTCTCTGTTGTTGTAGGTTTGGGCCATAGTCTGGGTCTCCTTAAGCTGCTCACTTGCACGCCTTACCTCTTTGGCTGTCTCATGGGCACGATCAATGTCTGTGCGGGTCTCAAACCCAGAAACCAGAACCTACAAACAGTTTTTGTGATGAACAGATGAACTGAGATAAACTTACACTGCTGAACTTGAAGTTCTAAGACTACAAGAGATAAGATACGACAGTACTTTATTACTCCCTGTGGGGAAATTGTTGCGCTACAGTTTGCAAGTACAAAGAAGAATGAAGAAGAATGACTTTTATTTATCCCCGTAGGGGGTTGTTATTATTATTGTTTCACACACACAGGCCCCGAAATAAACATGCACATGCAAACACAGGACCTATCTACATGCATCAATGGAGAGATGTCTGAGCGATGGGGCTACCGAGCAGTTGGGGGTTCGGTGCCTTGCTCAAGAGCACCTGGGCAGTGGCCAGGTGCCCCCCCCCCAAAGTAGGAAACAGTAGGAAGGGAAACAGTAGGAAACAGGTACAGAGACACAATAGATAAACCAATGCCTAATGAAATTAATAACACAAGTAAATTAAGCATAACTATTTGTAGTATTGTATTGAGGTTTCAGTGGCTTCTATACATTTTTGTTGGGCAGCCTGTAGGTCATTAAAGAGATAACCTGGTGGTTAAATGTCACACATGCCAGTTATCTTTATGTAACATCAAAACGAATGTGCCCATCAATGTTGTTATTCAGTCATTTTTAAGTACTATAAAACTTACTAAAAACAATTTCCCATTTTACAAGTTCACTTTGTTTTGTGGGTATGTCAATGAGAACTGAGTCAGTATCATTGACAGGCCGTGCCTCTCACCTTACAGTACACACATTTGTTGTTTGTAACCATAGTTACCTCGAGACTGGATTTACCAGGAAGTGTATAGGCGTTTACAAAGTCCTTAAATATAAGAATCAAAATGTGTTTCTGAAAACACATTTCGGTGAACCGAAATCCGCGAGCAATGATTACTATTGGACTGTGTAGCAAGGCTCGCTACTCCTGGGGCCACGACAGACAGAGACATGGCAAGAGTCAATGGGCCAGCAGACGGCTTTATTTAATACCAGTCCATAAAGTTACTCAGCCCGATCTTTGATGGCCGTCACACTCTGCAGGCGCACCGCCCCTCTGTCCTGGCAGGTCAGCTGCGGAGCACCAAAGCTGGTCCAGTCCGCCAGGCTTTCAGGCAGCTTATCAGCTCCAACCCTGACTGGCCAGCTCTTCCAGGTCTCCCACGGCTGCATCCTCTGGGAACAGGGACGGTCACCGCTGCTGGTCTCCAGAAGGAGAGCTAGTTAGCTGTTAACTGAGACCTGCACTGTGTTTGGCTAACGGAGCTAACAGCTAACCCAGCAGCGGCTCTCCGCTCCACAGTCCAACACCAAACCTCCTGTCTCTTGTTTGGACTCAGTCACTCTAACACAGACAACCACGACCACTCCCCTATCCACCAACCAGCGTGGACAGGGGAGTGGTTAACCCCCTGTGATGAAGTCGAGGGCGAAAATTCTCAATCAGTTGAAAATCGGATGATAAATTTACCACGCCTACTTCTCCGCAGCTAAAGAGCAGACATATTTAATACTTTCATCGTGTTTCCTCAATGCCACCTTGTGCAAATAGCATATAAAAACCTAGAAAGTGTGACAAACCACCATATTATCCCTTCAACTATTTAAAGGTGTTACTTGACATTTTTAAAATTTGTTGGTTATTTTGCTTCGCCAGAAATGTGTCATAATGCATATTATCATTGTTTGCATTTCTCATTGAAACTCATTAGCTAGAGGTAGCATCTAATGCCTCTTGGTTGTCATTCTTCATCCATCCATCCATCCATTATCTACCGCTGCATCCTCCACAGAGGGTCAGCTAATTGAAATGCCTCTCGAGTCTCTGGTTTAGCCCCGACTTCCCCTTTGCTTGCAAACCGTTGCCCACACTGAAAATTGTTCTTTGCAAATACAGATTAATTTTTCTTGCTCACATCATTAATTTTTGGCCCCACGTTACAACATGAGGATAAATGCCTGCGAAGAAAAATAACTTAGATGGCCCAGCTGACCTGTAGAGAGTCTAGTCCCTCCTGGAAGTTATTCTGGTCAACCAGGTGGATCTTCTTGAAACGTTGCTCATCCTCATCATGCTGTGCGGCTACTGCTTTCATCTGGTTCATTATCTTAGAAGGCCACCCAATAGCTTTCCACCTGCACAAAGCAAGGGGAGCCAGAGGACAGAATCACCATTCAGTTACCTTTTCCCTTTATTCACTCTAACCACTATTAACCCCAGAAATAACTGTTACTTCCATCTAAAAACATATCAAAAATTGAGCCTGATGACTTTCTAAGGATTGCGTTCAACGGTCTTACTTTCTACCAAAGTCTTCATCTGAGACGTTGTGGAAGAATTCGTCCATGAGCTCGTAGTCTGACAGGGTCTTGCCTATAAGTTCCTGTTGTGGACAGATTGGACAAATAGAATGTGTTGAGGAATAACCCTTCATGTGATGTATAATCACAGTAAAATCACACATAAACAGTTCAGTTCATCTCTTCCATCTGCACCTTGGGGCTCTTGAGCTGGTCTGGGATTTGTTTCATCCAGTCCCTGTGCTCTGCCAGCTCCTCAATGCTGTTAGGCTTCTCATACAGCTTCTTGCTGATGAGTTTGTACTGTTCACATGCCTGGGAACACACACACACACACACACACACACACACACACACAAGATCACAATGCTCACATTATTCAGGGATGTGATCGGGAACACAAAAGCAGGAAAAAGTAGTCTCCCATTAGAAATAAATAGGATTTGTATGTCAAAAACTAATCAAATGTACATAAATGCATAACACTTATACAGAGTGGAGATTGCTTACAGGTATGTTACAACACTCAACTGTACTTCACCCTTGCATGTCTTCTATTTTTCTGTTCTCTAAACTTATGACTTACATCATCGACTTGATTGCGCAGCTTGAGGGCAAAGTGGTCTAGCACTGCACTCGCTAGAGCGCTTTGTTTCTTAGAGAGAGCCTGACGCACAGTCTTTACACTGACAGTGAAGGGGCCAATAACGATGGAGGATGGCAGAGAATGGTCGAGCTTTTCCTGCTCCTTCAAGTGTTGAACAGCCTGTTTCTTCACTTCCTGGGCTGTCTGCTCCCCCTGACTATGGGCTCTGAGAATACAAAAATAAGCTATATTATTACATTAGCATGATATATTACATGTGTCTGTCTGTGACCTGCCTACACCCTATACCCCTGGACCACAAATCTTCACTGATCCTACAGTTTTACACAGCAATACATCTGCCACTGACATGTCCTCCAACTTGAGGGGAGTGAAAATAGATGTGAAAATCTGCCAGCATAGTTTCAACAGAGGCTTACTTGAGGAGGGTTTCTATATCCAAGTTGTGTAGCTCCAAGTGTTTTTCATATTCAGCAGCATAGGCCCTGAGGGGTATGGCAGCTTGGCGCAGAGCCAAGCGAACCTTCTCTTTCAGCTCAGATACTGCTGGCTCCAACAAACCCACAGACTCCAGCGAGAAAATGCCACCAGTGAACAGTTGCGGCATCACAAACTGGCATGGACAAAAGAGGCACAGTTAAATAGCACCATCATCCTCAACATCATTGTCACCTCATACTTCATCATCATCATCTTCCATGGATTGTCACTTTCCTTTATCTGGTCATGCCAAATTGAATCTTACCTTATTAAGCTGCGGTACATTGTGCGTAGCCAGAATGCCTTTATCAAACAGGTTAATGAAAGAGATCTCAAAGTTCTCCTGAGGAGTGCTGTAATAGACCCCAGTCTGATCCAGAACCAAGTCCACCAGGAACAAGGGGTTCTTCTTTGGCCTGGATATAGACAGTGAAGTAATATTACCCTCACAATATATCGGCATGTTATGCTCACAATCAAACACTCAAAGACTCATTAAAACTGAGTACATCATTTAAGATATTTAAGAAGATATGTGTGAGAGAAAAAGGAAATGAGATAAAGGGGACAGTATGTGTGCATGAAGGTGTAAAGGTGTGTATGGGAACGTGTCTGCACATGTGTTTGTGACTTCTATCCTACTTGTACGGGCTGGTGATGAGGTCATTTCCCCAGACCAGGTCTTGAGGACACGTCATCACACTTTGGCAGGCATCCAACAGCAGCTGTGCCTGGCTGACCAGCGAGTCCTGCACCATGAAGCGCAGCGAGTCCTCAAGGTTGTAGCGCACCAGTGACATCAGTCTGCACAGCTTGGACATCTTGTACGCCTCCCAACAAGACTCATTCAGGTTGTACGAGCCAGGGCCAATGTCCCTCAGGTTAGAATGGATGATGTTACGCAGCGTGGTCACCCATGAGTCCCGCAGAAACAAGCCTACCTGGAGAAGGAGGAAAGTCTTTATTACTGCTTTAGTCATATGATGGTCAGGTGGTACAGTATTCTTAGGACCAGGTGAAACTGGAATGTATGATTAGGTTCTCAGGTAACACCCACGTAAATATCAGCAAAATTTAGCCACTGCCAGTGTTAAATGAATAGGATTTGTAGGGGTATTTTTTTCTTATGCAGAATAATACAAAGAGTTGTTGCAGATCTTGCTTGGAAATTATATTATATTTGAGTAATAACTATGGAACAAGCCACAAATAAATCCTTATTATTTAGTATAAGCAATGGTTTAATTTGACTGACTGTGGTGAATAACCAGACAAAATCATGCATCCCAGTTTCACCTGGTTCTTAGACTATAGACATAAACATAGACAAGACATAGACAAGACATATAACCATCTGACCTGGCAAAAACAGAAGCTGTCTTTCACAGGTTCTGGAGACAAATTCATTTTTTTCTTTTGCAAATTAAATAAAGGCTATTTTGAAGTTATAGCCCAGTCAAGAAAATATAAAAATCTACTGGTGCGATAGTACCTTTCCATATTTCTGAGATTGGGTGAGCTCAAACTCCTCGAGACGCAGTGGCTTGGTGAAGGTGGTATGGAACAGACTCATGGCTGCTACTCTGATGCACTCGGCCCGTATTCCGCCTAATACACAGATCACCTCTGGCTGAGTCAGCAGGGAACTAATGGCAAACGTAGTGCGGTTCTTCTCAAAGGCATAGTCAGGGACTGACACACAACCTGTAGATATGTAGCATAATGCAGTGTTCAGTATTTAGATTTTCAAGGTGAATGTTGGCCACTGGCTGATTATACAGTTCCTCCATCCTCACCCCACACACATATATACAAAAAGCAAACTGTCTCACCCATTTGCGGTGTATGCTCAGGCTCTTTCTGTGGCAGGGTGATGTGTAAGACCTCTTGGTGGCTCATTACTATTTTGTCAAAAATTATGCGGTTCATGGTACGGTCATATTCCAGTTTAATCTCCTTCTCCAGGGGTCCTATACGCTCCTGAAAACTGCACACATAATGTTTCCCATACCCTTCAAATAAGGCCTATTTATTAGGTAACATTTGTTAAACTTATAAACAGCAAAAATACATTGAACTGAGGAGGGAAATAATAAGTGATGCCAACAAACAAAGTCGAAGGTATTGATGCTCACATTTCGGGTCTGATGCCAGGAGTGGAGAGGACATTTTCTTTGATGCGTTGGATGCTGTGGGTGTCGAGGGAGGGTGTGCCACTCCAGATGGGCATGCAGTCCACAGCCAAGTTATAGAGGATATTGGCCTCAGTGTTCTTCCTCAAGTTCTGGGCAAACTGGACTCGCTGGGCAAAGACACGTGGGTCCTCAGCACTGAATAACAGCCTGATCCTGGGCACCCAATACTGACCAGCTGTCAGCATAGGGGTTATTCCTACTCACGAGAGGGAGATGGTGGGTACATATACAAGGTAAAGATGGAGGAAAATAGACATCAGGAAAATATGAGACAAAATCACAATACAATTAGAGTGCAAAGTCAAAACACTAGTAGGGATAAAGCGGCCATGGAACTTGCCCTTCTCATATCCTCCATTTAGAATCGGCTTTCCTTCTTTGTTTCTCACTCTGCCATTTTCATCAGCCTTCTGTATCAGATACTGGCCTTTCTCCTTACTGTAATCAAGAACCCCGACAAAATGCCATCTGTATTCCAGGAAGGGGCTTTTTGGGTCCTCTTCAGAAACAAAAGAGAGAAATGAGAGGAACCAAGAAAGAAAATTTAAAACACATTTATTTTTTCGTTCTATGCAAAGCACTCTATTCTATAAGTGAAAAAAAAATTGTTTAAATTTATGTGGAAGGATTAAAATAACAACGAAATCAAAATAAAAGTAATCCAGAGCACACCAGGAATGTTCTGATTGACTTTTTTCCCCGCTCCTAGAGTGAACCTGAGGTAGCCACGATGTGAAACGCGTTGTTTGCTCTAATAGTACTTTATATGAATTAAAACAAAAAAAAGTCAATCTGAACATTCCCGGTGTGTGCTGGATTACTTTTACTTTTATTTTGAATATTGTTCCTGCTCTAGCTGCACCCTGGATGAGTAGCACGGCTGTGCATAGGGCACCCATAGAGTGTCATAACACAGAAGTTTGCACACTAGCAACACTAGCACTTTACCTGGTGGACTCGTGTCGGTTGTAGGCAGCAGGGCTTTAGCAGGTATAGGTTTGCGGTCAGGTGATGCTTCAGCATAACCCAGGGCAAGCCAGTCTTGTGGAGTACGGCAGTCATAGTCTTCATTGTCAAATATCTAAGGGAGACACCAGGAAAGATGAGTAAGTCAAGGCGATGTATTCCTAAACATTATTATATGGTAGTTAGGAGCTAAACCACAACAGAAAAGAAGGTGGCAGCAACATAAATGTTAGCAGACTCACTTCCAAGGGCAGGTAGTTTGACACAGGAGGGACTTCTGTGGGAAGATTTTCTAGGGTGGTCACATGCTCCTCTCTACTGGTCTGGTGTCTTGGCATCAGGAGGTTAGAGTCTATGCCTTTTTCTGCCAGTAGCTGGGCAATGTCCAGCTTCCGGTATTCCCTTTTGCGTCTAATGGGACAGATAGTGAATGATTACAATTACTGGCCAATTGCTGATGTGTCTGTCATCTGATTTATCTGATTTATTACCGTAGACCCATGACCTTTCACCCCCTGTCTCTTTCTCTCACTTTATTTCTTGCACTCTCTCTAAAAGTCATAATATTGTATACTTTTTATAGATTTATTCATGGGTCCCAAAAGCCATCTAATATACAGTAAAACAAAGAAGTGTATGCTAGCAGGAGAGATGCTCACAAGTCACTTAAAGTCCAAGTCTCAAGTGTGATAGAGACAAGTCTGAGTCAAGTCTTCAAACCCCAACATGGTTATTTCTAAGAAATTTACACCAGGCGGATTACATAATGTATTTAGCTATTCATATATCAGGCATAAAATCATGTAACCAAAACTGAAGATATAGCCTTGATAGTAGTAACCATGAGTGTAGGTAATCTTTGTAATAGCCTTTGTAACCAAACACTATTACAGTTGGTACTACAGCGAATGCCATCCACTGCTGTGCTTGTCAGAACCGTGCATCAGATTGATGTTTAGATTTGTTATAGTCATGCATAACCTGAATAGAAAAAAACACTTCAAACATGTTATACAATGCACAGATCATGAAATCATTTGAAGACAAGTCTGAAGTCTGAAGTCAATCTGTATAAGTGTGATCTGAGGGCAAGTCGCAAACTCGACTCAACTCTATCTTTGAGTCCCATCTAACCAATGAATCTGGTCCTACACCTCCCACAGAAAATACAAAGAGTTGCAAGCTACACAGCACCAGCTGACAGCACCGCTTCTCTCTCTTTTTACCTTGGCACACACAAACATACCTCTCTATCTCTATCTCACGGTGGATTTTGCCAGGCATGGTTTTGTAGGGCAACTGGACCTTGGGTGTATATCCACCAGGAGAGAAGTCAGTGATCTGTGGTTGCTGTGTGGTAGGTCCACGGCTTTCCTTTTCAATCAGCTTGTCAGGTGGAGTCTGGCAGGTTGTCACTGATAAAAGATGCACAGAAGGCCAAAGATTTGACACAGGGAGACACAGTCTACTCTACAGTGTATGCTTCGCTTAAAAAATTATTATGTGTTAGTGATTCAAATATGGCACGTAATATCTCACGTTTTGGTGTGTTGAACTCCCGGCTGGGCTGGTTCAGTGGACTCATCTGGGTTTCTGGTCGCTCTCTAAAAGACTACTCAATAAGCAATTACTGTAAGTTGTTGGTCACAACGTAATAGCAGCTTCATATTTTGCAATGCATTGTACAATAAAATTCTTTTTTTTAATTCTACAATAGTCTATTTCAGAGGTTTTCACAGGGGGCTCCAAACAGTTTCAGGGGAGGCTCAGTGAATGGAAGTGAAAAAATATTACATTAGTTATCAAAAGGAGAACACATAGAATAGCCTAAATGTGTGATTTGGTTAGAGATGGTTCAGAGATTCAGTGGTTTGGAGAATTTTACTTGTTTTTCTCACTTACCCAGAGTCAGAAAACAATAAATGCCTTAGGACCTTTTAAAAAAAATTATTTGGTGTAGTCTGAAGTTATGTCAAACAGCAATATTAGGCTATCTTGGATCTAATAAGGGATCTAAGGGATCTAAGGGATCAAATAACATAATCATGACCCCATAAGCATCCAGGAATTGAGCGAAACTAAGCAAGAAAACTAATTGTGAGGGGGGCGGCTTTTCCCAAGCTTTGTCTGAGGGGAGGCCAACAGTCTCAGACTTTGAACACCCCTGGTCTATTTGAATGGATTAGAATATGTGCTTTTACCTGAAGCTTATACTTGTCTGTTGTGGTGACGATATCTGAAAAGAGCCCTTTCTGTTCCATCACAGGGTAATGTCTGATAGTAGGCGGGTTGCTCCTGTTTAGAGATGGAGGTTTGGGCTCTGGAGGGGTGTTGGTTGGATGTGGCACCAGGGCCCCGAAACCAGGCACAGGCTGTCCCTGCATCTGGTAACACAAATGGATAACTCATTTAAGAAACAATCTTTCAACCTTTTGGACAAATAAGAAAGCTAGTTTTCCTGTACTCCGATCATTTTCACTATTTGACCAATATATTATACTGCTTCAACTTGCCGTAACACACACACAGAACCATTTAACCAATTAGTTTCAAATAATATTAATTAAAACCAGCCATCAGCTTTTTTGCTTATGTAAATTTGACTGGTAAATGTGTCTAATCTTAACAACGGTATTTGGCAGGTAAGCAGATATTATTTAGAGTTTGCCTCTGTTCAAAAAACTCTTATCTGCAAGGTTCTTACACCTTTTCCTAAGCGAAATTCAAGCACTTTTCAAGCATTTTCCAGGTGCAGTCTCAAGTTTTTCCAGCACCTAACGCGGCTGTGGTACATTAAACATGTACTCAAAATGATCATTTCACTTCTTCATCACATTAAATCAGATGCTATTGTGAAATTAGGAGGGAAAACAAGTCTCTCTCTGACTCATTTCATTTCTAAAACACAAATTCTGTCAGATAGCGATTTATTATGAAAACAGCCTATAGTTATGACAGTTTCAAGGAGTTTCCAGTACTTTATACAAAATTCAAGCACTTTTCAAACCTTGAAAACGCAACAGTTTCAAGGAGTTTCCAGTACTTTATACAAAATTCAAGCACTTTTCAAACCTTGAAAACGCAACAGTAGGCTCCCTAGCTGAATCTGGCCTGTAAAGAAGTGAAAATATCAACGTTATTTAACATTACTTG
>CABFOS010090662.1:2883-16641 GCA_900660315.1 Diretmoides pauciradiatus | reverse complement strand
TGCTGTTCATAGAATAATGAAATACAAAATTGCTATGAAACAAAATCAATACAACATAGTAATTGATTTTGTTTCATAGCAATTTTGTATTTCATTATTCTATGAACAGCATGGCAGTAAAACTAATCCAAATATCCACACATCTCAAAGCAATTGGCATCGCCTTCTCTCACCATACATAAATCAACCAGACAAAGAAAGACAGAGATATTGCCGTTAGGGCAACGCTACAGGCACAAGCTGATTAACTCTGCTGGCAAGGCTAATGGTATGGTTAACATTTTTAATTGCTATTGAATAGAATGTAATTTCCCTGATATATGGTAGACTTTTACACATTTAATACACGTGCATTAGTCCATATGCTAATGTCCATATGCATGTGCTTCAGCTCATATGTCACACCTCAGTATACACGGCTACAATAGGTATGAAGAATAAACACGTCTTCCTCTGGGTATAATAGAATATTCTCACCTATCAGCTTAATTACCATTGTCTTACATTGGATAGCAGTGTCAATGTAAACTGACTTCTTGGTCACAGTCACAGTCCGTCCCCACAGTAGAGAAATAAACAATAAATAATAGACTGGCTACAGAGAATCATTAACCTCCTCTTTCAGTACATCTCCTTTATTCTAGTCTTTATTTGCAGATGTCTTATTGAAGCTTTAGTATTGCAATATTTACCACCGCCCAAGGACGAAGTCGGAGGTGAGAGGTAATGGTTTTGGTACCGTCCATTTGTCCGTCTGTGTACAACATTACGCGAAAACTACCAGACCGATGTTCATGAAACCCGGTGGAAGGGTGTAGTATCGGTCAATGATGACCCCATGAAACTTTGGGGCAGATCCGAATCACGGGGCACCGCGTAGGGCGCCACATAAACACAAAATGAGGTCTACCTGGTGGAGGGGTGTAGCACGGGCCAAGGAAGAGCCCATTACATTTTGGAGATGATCTGAATCACGGGGCGCCACATAGGGCACCACATACACAGGAAGTGAGGTGTAACTGCTTAACGCATCATCCCTTTGACATTCTACTTAATATGCATCTTCCCTAAGAGCCAATGGCCACAATTTAACATGGCCGTCACTCAAGGTCAATGCAACCTCGCGTGATTAGGAAGTGAGGTCTAATAGCTTAACGCAGCATCTGCTTTTCATGATATCCGCTGGATAGGTGCAGCTTGGCCCAAGGAAGAGCTATTACATTTTGGAGTGGATCTGAATCACAAGTCGCCGCATAAACAGGCGACATGCATCCTGGGCGGAGGTCTGCGCTCTCCGAGCACCTTTCTAGTTTTCTATTTAGTTCAATTAGATTTAAAAATGACAGTTAATGAGAACAGGCTCTCACAAAAGTAGTTTACACACACACACCAGGCAACCTTCCCTTCCAGCTATAATTCACTCCTGTTGTTTTATGGCTTCTTTTCACATCCTCCATTGCCTTGCATTGGCATTGTCAACCAGCCAGCAGCGGGGAGAGGTCCCGCGAGGGGGCCCTCCCGCACCGAGCGACCGTCCCTGACCTAGCCAGCCCTACTACCGTGAAGCCATTGATCCACGGCGCTACATATGTCCATTGTCAGAATAGCGGCAGGAATATGAACACACTGGGCTACAATGCAAACGTAGCTCCTCAGGGATTGAAGCTGTTATTTTTCTAATTTTGACAATCTAACCTGTCACCACACATTAAACTATGGCTGTTGGTAGTTGTTGATTTTGTTTAAATGTGCTGAATTGTAATTTAATGTGTTATTGTTGTTCAGACAATTAAGCTAAGCTAGCTAATGTGCTAACGTCAGTACCGCAGCATTGCCTGTTTGGAGTTGGTGTGTCAACTGTGTGTGTGCTGGTGTGAGAAGTCACAAAGCGCTAGTGGAGAAGCTATACCAGTTAATTTCACTTCCAACTGGACAGCGCCTCGATAACACAATTTGAGGCTTTTTGAACCAATAGATTAATTTGTCCCGACCCGGTTGTTAGCGACTCTGGTGCTGCAAATTCACACTGAAATCAACCCCTGACCCCGCCAACCCGGGGGTCGGAGAACCCAGGTTAACCCTTTCATATACAAAATCAACGCAGGAATAACCCGGGTCGGAGCTTGGTCTGAAAGGGGTATAAGTCAGAGCACAACAGCAACACTGTGTGTGAGACTTTTCTTTAAGGTCAGTGGCAATTGTGCGACTTTTTGACACAAGCATGCACGGACATGCACACTCTGTTATTGGAGAGCACCTCAGAGGCCTGTTGTGGAGGCGTTGAGCATTGTTTATTAACAACAGCGTGGGGTGAAGCTTCACCTGAGACACATCACAGCTATCTCCTTTCCTCCTGTTCCTTCTTTCCTCTATTGTCTCACCTTATCTTTTTAAGCAACTGACCGGCTTGGATATTAAGTGAGATGATCCATCACCCATATCACCCCCACAGCATTATTTCATCATCACATCAAGACAACTGACACAGTTGGACTGGAAGTTTAAACTGAGGTCAACTATTTACTATTTACTCAGCTGGATTTTTATGAACCTTTACTTATGTAGCAATTTTCAGTGATATACAGAAGGCTTCTTAGAATAAATAAGGAGATCAAATTATTAATAACATTGGACAGAAGGTGAGAGACACCGACAAGGACGAGAGCGGTTTCTTGCACTTCCTCCCACACCATGGCAGATAAATCAACCAGTTTAGCCTTTACCAGGAGTGAGGCAATGCTTTTTTAGAGGCCTTGGCCTTTTTTTTTTTTTTGGGCCCAACCGGTTAATTCCAGTCATCAACCACTGAATGAGGCAACCACAGTTGTGGCTCAGGCAGGTTGGCTGTTCCACAACTGTGGCCCTTGGAGCTGTGCTGCTAAGGTTGCTCAATTCGGACTCCCTTGTCTAAAGATTGCCATCGGTAGCATTGGAGAGGTCAAAGGTCTGTGCACTCATGTTCAATAGGACAGCTCAGGTTACAGAGAGAGGCTGGCTTATCCTCCTGCTCTAGTATCCTGTACCCAGTAGTGGTCAGCTTGCTGAAATTTAAATGGCCATGGTACACGCTAAACATTTAGTGTCAGATGTACTTGGGAAATGTTGCCTTCAGATGGGTTAAGGATTGGCCAAGGGGCCTGAATCAAGTGAGCTACAATGAACAAATGAATACTCCAAAATTCCCTCCAAAGTGATGGAGGGAGGGGGGAGTAAAAAGGAAAAGGAAATATGAAAGTTCAGTGTAAAATGAGCCTTTGTCAACCTTTGGACTAGAATTGTGTACTGCCCTTTTAAAATGTAGCGCTCACGTTTGTTTTAATTTTGTCATTTCGTAAGAACATACATTGTACTTTGCCCATGAACTAACAAATCGGGGTGGTTGAGATAAAGTGTATTGTCCAAAAATGTTGATGCTCTAAAATGAAATGCTATGTACTGGTTCTACAGCGCTGTGCCTATACAGTACAATTTATAGGCTGAATGAGGCAAGACTGCATGATTGCGGGCTCAGCTGTGGACTGGTAATCCCCATTGCACGCCCACCCTGCCCTGTAATGCTGTACTCACTGCGCTTCAGGTTACATAATGGGCATTAGTGAGACAATGAGTTTGCAAAGGGCCTCACATGCTTGGTACCGTCAAATAAGAGGGGCTCATGGGGCCCAGCCGAAGTGAGTGCAAGCAGTAAGGCCTGGTCACCAAAGTCACTGGAGGGTGCAACTACTCCTAATGCTGGGTCACTGCTTCTGTGGTCTTTAGAGATAATGGCATTTCAGGAAAGATGAAATGGGGAGGGAGTGGTATGTCACAAGCCTGGCATTTCAGGAAAGAGTCTCATTATAATTTTGGTGTTTGTGCATCTTTGTTCTGTGAGCCATAGGAGTGTTCCTGGGGCTTGAGGGCATTCTTTGTTATGGATTTGAACCTTTTGTATTCAGGAAAAGTTGACTGAGCAGTGCACCTACGGCCCTTTTCAACTACAACCAGTCTTCCACTGTTAGATTAGATATTAGATATTAGATATCACTTTATTGTCAGACGGAGTCCGAAATTTGTGCTGTTGACCA
Source organism: Diretmoides pauciradiatus (assembly GCA_900660315.1). Taxonomy (NCBI): domain Eukaryota; kingdom Metazoa; phylum Chordata; class Actinopteri; order Trachichthyiformes; family Diretmidae; genus Diretmoides; species Diretmoides pauciradiatus. The sequence continues at coordinate 12,574 of CABFOS010090662.1, read as the reverse complement.
CTGAGCAACTCGTCTGGAGCAATTGGGGGTTAAGCACCTTGCTAAAGGGCTCTAGTTGCTCTGTTTGTTGAGGGAGGAGCTAGGGTATCTCATTCCCCACCCAGAGTTTCTCAGCTGGTCCGGGAATCTAGGGATTCGAACTGCCATCTTTTCGGTCACTTGCTCTCTTCTAGGCGAGTTCTACGCTACCACTTGATTGTTGTTGGGGCTTTCCTGTATTGGACTAACACTATAAGAAAGCTGAGCAGCTCATGTGATTTTTAAAAGGGATTTGTGTGTTTGTACTGTAGTAAGATTTACTCCAGTAAGTACAAGTTTAAACTGGAGGAACTACTAATTTTACACATAGTCCTACATGCAAGAGTATCCTAAAAGTAATCCTAATCTGTTTGTATTTAATAGCCAACTGATCCTGACAACCAAACATTTGTATAGCCAACATATTTTAGTTGGATTGGGTAGAGAGAGGGAACCCAGGCCTGATTCGAACCCAGGACATTGTGTTTACGTGGTATGCGCCCCAGCCAACTGAGACCGTTTTTTAAGGTGCATCATATAGGGGCAAGGACCCTGGCAACCAAATGTAAACCTAGTTAATATAAGCAAATGAAGCCATCTTAAACCACTTCAGCCTATGATCTGAAATGAGTATCTGCTTGGTTAAAGGCCTGTTGCCTGCAACTTAACACATCAAAAACAGTTGCCATGTTCTTTACAAAAACCAACAAATCCTACACTGAACCTGATGTTTTTTGATCTCAGGTGAGAGACTACAAGTAGTACACAAGTATAAATACCTTGGTCTTCTGATTGACTGTAACCTCACCTTCAAAGGTCATGTTAAAAAATGATCATAAATATCAAGTTCACACTAGCTAACTTCCAGCATCTCAGGAATCTACACAGGCTGCTAAAATGTATCTGTTTTCTCTCATCTCATCCTATATTAACTACTGTGTACCTACCTGGTCTATTGCCAACCCCACAACTCTGAAACCTGTAAAATCACTATACAAGCAGGCTCTCAAAATCCTTGACAAAAAAACCCAGAACCTTCCATCACTGTGCAATCCTCGATAAATATGGTCTGCTAAGTTGGGACAATCTCATCACCTTTAAAAACTGCTGTCTCATGTATAGAATCCGTAATGGCCTAGTTCCCCCACCACTCAGTATCATTCACTTCCGGTCAGCAGCAAATAATGTGACCAGAGGATCCTCAAGAGGAGACTGTTTGATTCCACTCAGGAAAACTGCCTTTGGACAATCTGTATTTTAATTCAAAACTGCTCATGAATGGAATGCAATTCCACTAAACATAAGGGACTCAATCTACAACACATTCAAGAAAAACACAAAAAGATGGTTATTGGAGAATCAAACATGTGGACATTAGATGGCTTTATTGCTTATGGTGTGTTATTTTATGTATTGTATTTTATTGTAATTGTTTTTAACTGCTACAGTATTGTAAACTAACCTTTTTTTACCTAGGATAGCACTAGCAGCGTATACATTCTGGCAGGGGGACTGCCAATGGAAACCAGCCTTATAGCTGTAATTGGGTGCATTTACATTGTTTATAATGTAGATTAATGTACATTGTCCCTCTTAAACAAATAAAGGAAACTGAAACTGAGTAAATGCGGCGTCACAGTGGGACTCAGGCTCAACACTTTGGCAACCCAACGGAGATAGCCCCACAACCCAACAACAGGTTCTGACGCAGAACAGGGTTTACGTTAGCCGGTATATGCCAAGTTTTAGCCGGCATCACGTGTAGTTGTCCGGCAGATGAAAATATCAACGGCCAAAATGTCCAGTGGGAAATATGCCAATGTGGGGGCCACTCACCCGCAGGACATTTAGTAAATCAGTTATGATTCATGCCAATCTCGGCCATGTTTAGATAAACAGTATTTCCTACCGTTGGTAGTTTTCCTGGACTCCATTACCCATGCATCCTAGCGAGTGATAACATTATGTTTTCCGCGACAAAGAGTGTTGTTATTGTTGTTGCTAGTGGAATAAATAGAGCCCTTCCACACACAAGTAGATCTCCCTGTAATCGTCTCCCTGTAACTCAACTCCAAACACCAATATATATGTGGGTTGAAATTCCACACGGCCTTTGAAACAGTCATCAGGGAATTCGGGGAAATTATCCCGACTGGGCGAAGCTGGGATTGCCATCACAATTCCTGTGTCCAGTGTACCTGCAGAGTGTGAATTCTCACTCTAGAACAGGATAAAAACAGCGATGAGAAGCCACCTCACTGAGGAAAAGGTGACAAGGTTGATGAGAATTGCAAGTTGTGACAAGGAAGGGGTTGAATGGCTTCAACTTTGCACAAGCAGCAGAGCACTTTTATTCAATGAAGTCACGCCATAAATAATGGGGAATTGGACAGACGCAGAATTCGGAACGACTAGCCTATTATTTTACTTTTTAGACCTAATTGCTTCTTCATTGAGCTTATTTTCAAGTTTATTAATTTGACGGGCTTGGAATGCAAAGAGACATACATGTAATGTAGTGTGGTGGCATAAAGTCATATAGAGCATAAAGTCATAAGAGTCACAACAGAAGGCTAATGTCTTTATTTAATTAACAATAGTAAGGCTATTAGTTTTATTTTATTGTTGTAGCCTATATGCTCAGTTCGTAAAGTTTGAGAAGAGTGCATTCTGCTGACTACTTTAAATAAAATGCATTTGTTGGATCATAGCATTTGTGTTTTATTGCTGTTTAAATGTAGGCCATTATATGGCTATTTAAAACATATGTCCAGTAGTTGTTCTATATGGCTGGAATTCTGGAATATGATCGGCCATATTGGCCAGAAAAAAAAAGTCTAGCATAAACTCTGACAAATCCTTAGACCTTTTTTCCACATCAGCCGAGATGAGTTCTCTCTGTTAGGTGCTCCTCTGAGACTAGTTAGGCCTGATAATGAAAAGTTTTTTCCAGTGGCTCAGAGCTTGTTTACCGTCTGAGTCAGACTTGAGTACTTGAGTTTGTCAGCATGCTCTAAACAATGGCTCTGTTTTAAGTTAATGGGAGACAATAATGAGTGTGAGAGGGCGAGGTTGTGTGTTAGTCGGGGTCTGTCAAGAATGTGTGTGTTTGTGTGTTGGCAGTGGGAGAATAACAGCAGCTGAGCTGAGTTCACAAAACAGAAAAAGGGTTCCCCTCTGCTGGAACTGTACCTCAGCCAATCAGAGCCCAGGGTTTGTTGCTATGTGTGTTGTGAATCTGCCCCTTTGTGTTGCAGAGAGGAGGAGAGGGACACACACACACCCGCACGCGCACACAGAAAGAGTGATTGAGCTTGGGTCCAGAGTTTGGGAGAACACTTCTAAGTGAAAGTGGGAGGACACATTTTGAGGCAAGCAGCCTCTGGGACCAAAACACAACATAGGAAACCCTGCCTCCCTTATTTTTTTTCTTCAACACATTTGCCTTCTGTAAGATCACCTTTTACCTTACAGATCATTCCAGAGCGATTTGGTGACCACAATCCATAATAGGGGATGTTAATAAAGCAGGATTAGCCAGTTAGTCAGTAGCTGTAATTAATAGATTCTAAGTAACTCCAGCTGAGTTAAATAATTTCTCTCATCAAAAACTACACTTGATTTTTTTCTTTTAGTGTTTTTGAGTGCTGCCAGACAAGGCAGACAGAAACAGGAAAGGTGAGCTGGCGGACAGTAGGAGACGGTGTGTGTGTGTGATTCATGTTACAAAATGCTATGGAAACAGCTGATCCTGTTATTGCAGTTAAAGGTTAGCAGCACCGCTCCTCTGTTTGCCACAGGGAGAACAAAGGCTCTGTGTGACTGAGATGCACGCAAGACGCTAAACACAGTAACACACACACACACACACAGAGGATAACATACATGTGTACGCACACAGCATAGCACAACACAGACACACACACAAATGGACAATATAATCATATACATACAGAGAGGCACACAGAGCACAACCACATACACACATGCACATCACAACTGGAATATTAAAGGTCCTCTCTCCTCAGCCATAATTCATTCCCACATACAAAGACGCATGTCGATGCAGCTCATTCCTACGCACACATACAGGCGAGCTTCAATCCCAGTGACGGGAACATTTAGCATGATATTGGCATTGCCATGGCAACCCTTTGCCCCCTCCCTCCCTATGCAAAATGGGTGCGTTGTGTGTCCAAAGGAGAAAGCCGGCTGGATAGTCCTGTTTTGGTGGTTATATTTTATTTGTTGTTGGTGTTTGTTTGTGTCTCTTTCTTTTCCTGGTCAACAGTTGTGATGGTTGATCAGTGCTCTCCACTAGTCCCAGGTCAGCAGTCGACCAGTAGTGGAATGAAGCGGCGTACCTCTTCCCTTCACAGTGCTGGCTTCTTTTAAGTTATTATTTTCCAAGGAAAGGTCATGCTGTTGTACATACATTGCCTTAGGCTACACAGTTAATTGCATGTAAATGCCTATTGCGGTTTTAATTTTCTTAAGTATCACAGAATTTGGTGATATTGAAAGATTTTATTTTACTTTCAGGTAATCAGTTATTTAAAATAGTCAAGATGTTGATATAAACTGCAAAAGTGAACTCCCCCCTACCCCTCAAATCATCATGATTAATGATTTGGATTCATAATCGTCATCACAATGTTATGCAAAACAAGCAGAATCATCACTAGCTATAATCGTGCTGCTCTTTGTGGCCAAAAGGGCAGATGGGTTGCTGTATTTTTAGCACTCAGAATGCAGACCACTAGAAATTAAAGATATTTTAATTTGAAGATTTGTTGTCACACTATCTAGTGTTAACTCTCCCTATTTCAAAGTCAGTAATATGTTTTACTGTTTTGCACTAGATATCTATAACAAAGACCCGTTACTCAAATGTTGTGCTCCTGGTCATTTGATGCGACGTGTGTAGTGGAGCCTGGGGGTTACACGTCAGTCCAAAATCTTAGATCTTTTCCTCTTGCCATATTGATCCAAAAATCGAGGTCAACTGGGCCTTCTCAGCATTTTGATCCACAGAGCATGATAGGACATCAATTGCTTAATTGTATCATGCAGTTACAGTACACCTGTATGGACGCATCTGCATTCCTTATGTTTCTCCGCTCATTTATTCAGGTTTTTCTTTTAATTTGTCACCCGTCTGTACGTGCCTATTTTATTTATTTTAGAACGTGAACAGAGGACCAAAAAGGCTCACTGCAGTTTCTGGAGCTGCAGTGAGCATAAACTTATTTTCAGGCAAATTGACGACATGCATGTTTTTAAGTATGCTCTTGAGCAGTAGGCTACAGGAAGATACGGCATGCTGAGGAAAAGCTAATTAATGTAATCTAAATTATATAATGACATGCTAACTTGACTACCAGTAAATACTTGTTCATGTATGGGAAAATATGAACACTATACAAACCAGTTGGTCTATCATCTGATCTGATCATCTGATATATTCATTCCGACTGTAGAACTGGCCATGGAACAGAAAATGTGGACAGGGTTACAAAACCCGTGATGGTGGTGATCAAATGCAGTTGCCAGAGCTGCTGACACTTCAAATCTGCCACCTGATTCTCTTCCAGTGTAGTTAAAGCTTTAAAGCGTATGAGTGTAGAATTCACATACAAAAAGGTGTCTGCCTTCAAAATGCCTGAAGTCACAGACTACGCAACAGTAGTTTGAATCAAGTATTTTAATTGCTGAGAGGAACTGCACAACAAATATTTAAGCATTTAAGCCAGTGTCATTGTGTTTGTTGGAACCTTAATTTACATTTCTCTTTGCAATTATTCATATTATTTTTGCATTGTCAGAGTGAAAAGCCCTTTTTAACATGGGTGTGGCCTCCAAACACCATTGCAAAATAGTCCTTTGTAGGAATCTACACTTTAGAAAGTGAGAGAGAGAAAGAAAGAACAGGAGTTACCAGGCTGTGTCTATATTTATCTCACGGGGGCTGCAGTAAGGAGATTTAGCATGGAGGAACTGTCTATGTAATCTCCCATTCTGCCTCTGCATATTCTTCATAACAGTACAACTGTGTGTGTGTGCTGTGCACGCTGTACATGCACTTGTGTCCATCCGTGCATGCCCACATGTGTTCAGTCATTGCCTGATGCAGTCAAGTCATGACAATATCCCAGTTTAGTATGTGTTAACATTTTCTGCATTTGGCTGCTGCTCTTATCCAGACAGAGTGACCAACGATCTGAGAGAGCGGACAAAGCCTTTTCTTTGAATTGTTGCCGGGCGAGGATGTCCTGTCCTGCCCCTGAAGAGAATCCGCTGTGGGTTGAAGGGAGTATTTGAATCTTCTGTTTGGGTCCATCCAGATGGAGCTAGATAGTGCTGTGTGTATTAAGTAGACACACCTCAGTGAGCTCAGCCTGGTTGACTGCTGCTGCTGCCGCAGTGGAGCTGCCTGGAAACGCCCCGGACACACAGCCTTCTTACATGGCTGTCTGTCTGTCTGCAGGTTCTGAAAACGTCTTTAAATGTCTTAAATTATACAAATTCAACACCTTAAAATGTGTTTAATGCAGTTAAGTAAAGCATTTTAAGCCTTAAATTTAGTTTTAGTGGTTTGAATTGGGGGTTTGCGTTGTTTTTCTGTTGAGAAATTGGTACAGTCATACACAAATATATATATATATATTTCTTCTTCTTTTAACCTGTATTTATCCAGAGAGAGTTGACTGGCACTAGCAGGGTTGAGCTGACCAATACCTGGGCCTCTGATTATGATAAGCCTCTTTCACACATGAACAACGGACAATGTTGTCCAGAGAATCAGGTCCAGACATTGTCCGGAGTTTCCCTTTCACACATGTAGCACGCAACAGGAGATTGTCCGTGTCAAACGCATTCTCACCAACTGGAAATACTCAGTTTGGTTTAGGTAAGGGGTGGAGCCTGGGTAGAGCGTGCAGGAGGTAGGACATGACGCAAAAAGTGCGCTGCGGAAATCCCTTTGTATCTGTCTTACAGTTTCGGCATCTTCCCTTACTGACAGAAGTTCTCTAATCTCGTCATCTCTCCAGTAGCGGTGGGCAGTATACCGGTTTTGTCACCGGCACCGGTATCACGTTCTGCCACGACATGGATTTTACTTACCGTCATTACCGTGGTAAACATACACATTCACATCTACTTCCCACAACACCTGATGCACTACGCCACACCCACAGGTTACGTGAATGAAGAAGGCTGGGCCAGTAATGGCCGAAATCCACCAGGCATGGAAGCGGTGCGACACATGGAGTGTTAGCTTGCTTGCCAACAGGGTATGGAAAAAGTTTGATAGAAAAAATGACCGTAAAAACCAGCAGCGGTGCAGCAGAACGCGTCCATCAACTGAAGCTGCTACACTGGCCACGGATGCCACGCGCACCGGGCACAGGCATCGCACTACGCATCTCTATTTTTATGCGGCTAGTCTATTTTCTTCCTCTGCCCAGTCTTCCAACAGCTAAATATGAAATAGAACTGTGTAAAAAACAAGTGCAATCTGTTTAAAAATGATTCAAATAAATACCTCATTGCCAGAGGCAATGTGACACAGCAGAGCAATCTTGTGGGTGTTTTTACATTGCACATTAAAATAAATAAATCAAATCAATCTGTATCCATGATCCTGTAGTTAAAATGATCTAGTTAATTAATGACCTCCGCCCAAGGACGAAGTCCGGGGCGAGAGGTAATGTTTTTAGTAGCGTCCGTTTGTCTGTGTACAAGATTACGCAAAAACTACCAGACTGATTTTCATGAAACTCGGTGAAAGGGTGTAGTATCGGTCATCGACGACCCCATGAAATTTTGGAGAAGATCCGAATCGCAGGGTGCCACGTAAACAGGAAGTGCGGTCTAATTGCTTAACGCATCATCCCTTTGACATTCTACTTAATATGCATGTATTGTCCCCTAAGGGTCAATGGGCACAATTTTACATGGCTGTCTGATATTAGGCCATATGACTGAAAACTAATTTTTTCTTATATTTGCAGCCTTCTGAATAGCTAGCCTACTAAATGATTTGACTAAATTGACTAAGCAAATTGTATATATATTGTAATGTACTGTATATGGTTTGTATATGGTTTGTACTTATACTGCATAGTATCTGAATGTACATTTTTAACTATGTTTTATGTTCATGTGTGTTTCATTGTATGTATTTGTGTTGTGTCTTTTTGTGGACCCCAAGGCGCCAGCTAATGGGTATCCATTCAATAAACATTAAACATTAAACATTAGATTTTTATATCCTGCATTAAGCATAAGAATTCTGTCTGGGAGACACCAAGTCTGTAGAGATGGGTTAACTTAGAATCCACGACTAAGCAGTTTCCTTATGTTAGGAATATGACGGTCAGTATGGGAGAACCTTAACTTAGAATTGACCTATTGACCTCATGGCCGGAGTCAGTTGACTAAGGGATATGGGGAGAAGGCCATACACCTGTTTAGGCTGAGGGAAGCATGTCAATGCCTTATAGGATAGTGAAAGTGTAATAGAGATGAGAAGACAGGGGTGTAAAAGCATGAAGGCTCGACCACTTATGTGTGTTCGTTCGGTGTGAAGCTTGTGTTGTAACACTGAATAAAACATCCAGCCGTCTGTACCCGACAAACTTGAAGAAAACTCTCTGTGGTTCGATCTCCTTCTTCATGGTTTATGCAGATTCTCCATTGAGGGAAACCCCCAATAACACCGCAACTCATGGTCAACGCAACGCCGCGTAAACAGGAAGTGAGGTCTAATTGCTTAACACATAATCCCTTTGACATTCTACTTAATATCCATGCTCCCTAAGGGTCACTGGGCACAATTTAACATGGCCGCCACCCAACATCAACGCAACGCCGCGTGAACAGGAACTGAGGTCTAATAGCTTAACGCAGCATCCAATTGTCATGATACCGGCTGGATAGGTGCAGCTTTGCCCAAGGAAGAGTTGTCACATTATGGAGTGGATCTGAATCTGAATCACATAAACAGACGACATGCATCCTGGGCGGAGGTCTGCGCTCTCCGAGTGCACCTTTAAGCTTCCAAACCCTGCATAACCAACTGCATTATCACTTGGCAAAACTCGCGACTCTGCATGCCGTGACTGTAAAATGACCGGCGCACGGAAGAGGAAGTCATTATCCCCCGGTCATTTTACAATCTGATTGCTTTGTTTAAGGTATTTGCTTGACAAACGCGTTGTGTTAGCTTGCTTGCGGACAGGGTATGGCAAAAGTTTGACATAAAAAATGACTGTAACTAAAAACCAGCAGCGGCGCCAGCAGAGCGCGTCTTAAGGTAACACAGCTGTCACTCCAGGCTTCGTTCACTGCTGCTGCGCCTTATGATAAAGCGGCAAAAAATGGAAGGATATTACAAGGGCAGTCGCCCAACATATCGCCATGGACATGGTGGTGATTCAGATAGTGGACAGAGATGGGTTCAGAAATCTGATTCGTATTCTGGACGAAAGATATGACCTGTATAAGTATTTCCGTTTTTTTAAATAATTTTTCTTCCTTAAGATATGTTCCCTTACATTGTCAATAGAGTGAAAATAGGTAAAATCATGTTTTGAGAGGAGTATCCCTTTAAATTTTGTAATACAGTGATATAATACCGTCACTGTAAAAAATAAATATATATATACTG
>CABFOS010090378.1:10310-23002 GCA_900660315.1 Diretmoides pauciradiatus | reverse complement strand
CTCTCTCTCTCTCTCTCTCTCTCTCTCTCTCTCTGGGAAGGTCAGGTTAAATGGAAAGTTAGTTAGGGCAGGAAGAGGCATTGAACTATTTCACTTATAAACTACTAAGTCAGAATAAAACGATGTGTCTAGAAAATTATTCAAGCAAGAGGATGTTATGTTAAAGCAAACATCATTAAGATTTTGTGCATGTAGCCCCCCCCCCCTCTCTGGCTTTGTCCCTGCAAGTCAGAGTCTGTTAGTCTGACAGGTAAATCTAAAAATAAAACTTACTCAAGTAAAGTAGAGGTGAATACTTTACAAATACACAAATAAGTATAGACCTTCAAAATACTTTAGAAAGTTGTAGTACTATAAACATGAAGTCAAGTATATTATCTACAGTAGAGTAGTTATAACGAGTTTCCTTACACCTCTGGTTGGTTTTGAAATGAAAGGTTAATGGGTTTTTACTACTAGTGCATCTGGTGTGATATACACACACATTTTCTCACACTTGTCATTGTTGGATACCACATAAACATCCTCACCTATAATTCCATTATCTGAGCTGCATTAATATCGTGCTGTGATTGCTGCAGCTTTTACATTTGCCAAATGTTCTGCACCCCATTTGTTGTCATTTCTTTGTATTGGTTCCATCCCTTTGTTGTCGTCCATTTAGTTGTCCTGATCTCCTGATCTCAGCTGACGTGTTTCTCTCCATGCTGTGTGTTCTTCACACTCTCTTGTGATTTACAGAATATAGACTTTCAGATGCGCCTTTTCCCAGGTACAGTTGGTGGACAAACCAAACAATCCTTACTGTAGTTGTAGATCAGTAGCAGTAGAAGAACAGTAGACTCACCACCACAATCCTAAAGACAACGCAAACAACATACCAGCAGCAAGTATTACTATATATCCATGAACATGCCATGGATATTAATGCTACTGGTATGTTTGACTTCAACCCTCATATCTCTAATAACCCATTAATCGTGTAGATATAATCTTAGACACTAATCAATAACCTGCCATTAACAGCATATCAAAGACGCATATTTTATGGCACAAGCAAGAATAATATTCAGAGCATATATATATTTCCTCCATTTGCATCTTTTGAACCATTCACCATTCAAGTGCCTACAATTGTTTCATTGGCAAGAATGTCGAATAAAAACTAATTATATGCTCTGAATCAAACCAGTTCAGCGCTTTGCCATATAAGTATGTGATAATATTGGATATCAGGTCGACTTATGAGGAGGTAATGAAACGCCACCACGGTTACAGCAGCGGCTCAGAGTTAAACCTCCGTGGCAGAACCCCGGAAATCTGAAAATCTTAAGTCTGTATTAATGAGTTTCACCGTCGACTCTTCTAACCGGACACCAGAGAGGAGGAGTGATTTCATGTCACAAGAATGTATAACCTCCATATAGAATGAATTAGGAAAAGGTGGATGCTAGAGCAGTGTTTCTCAACTGGTGGGTCGCGACCCAAAAGTGGGTCTTGGACTCTTTATGAATGGGTGAGAGGTCAAAACAAAAAGCACATCCCCAATTTTCTCATTATCTTCCCCAAATACCTGAAAACAGTCTGTTTAGTAGATCTACTCAGAGAGATGATCATATTATGTATGTAGACACAGTTATGATGATCATTTTATTCATATTCACCAGGATCAGCAGCAGTTGTGATGTTCATACTCATCAGTTTATTAATCAGGATCAGTTTGTTATTCTTAAGAAGAAGTTTGTTATTGATAGAGTAATGTAATCTGAATGCAGAGATGAAAATATTTGATTATTTTATGTTTAAAAAGTTATGACGAATACATTTTCTTGGTTTGAATTATATATACGTGGGAACATGTGGGTTCCAAGACCAGACCAGTTGAGAACCACTGTACTAGAACATACATGATGGTTTGGTTATGGATTGATAGCACTATTATAATATAAACACATTTATTGTGCAAATCAAACAGTCTCTTATTTATTCAATGAAAACACACAGAGTCAATGAAACACCTACAGGTCAGAGTCTGAGTTTGCTGGTTTCTTGTAGTTCAAGTTCCCAAATAATACTGGAACTTTACTAGGCAACAAGAAAAGTCTACGCGGATTCTTAAATTGAGCGGTTCTCCGCTTTAAGAATTGAGGCTCACTTGGGATTTGGTTGATCGTTGCGGTAAAGCGGAGTGCAAAGCAGAAACAAAGACTCGTTGTCTGCATTGCTGAGACCGCAGACAGTTCAGGCTCAGATGAGCATTCTGCATAGAGGAACATAATTACAGTAAAAAAAAAACATGTCACTGCAATTATGATTCTGACCTGAGTCTATTCTACAGTTACACTGAAACATGTTGGCTGTGACCATCCAGTTACAGTGCAAGGGCAGTTATCTTTTACTTCCTTTAGCTACTGTATGTTGGAGTTCACCTGTAACCTTTATTTAACCAGGTGAGTCTCATTGAGAGGCCAAAAGAGCGGCATAAAATACAAGAAACAAATACATTTAGGTTATCAAACAGTAAACACACAAATATCAACAATTAAAAGGCAGTTTTGGGGGATTGCATAGATACCGAATTAAAAACAAAGACAATTTCCAATACTTCCACCTTCTAAATCCTTTAAGATTCAGCCAAAGGCATCAAATGAAATCAGTTCTGGCAATTTTACGTCTTTCTGGAGGGAGTTCCAGGAAAAGCAGGAATGGTTTTTATATTCTTACATCTAATTCCTTCTGCATCCACTTGGACACGCCAACGTCTGAGTTTTAGTGACACCAGTATTAATGCAAACCGTGAATATGCCATTATCAAAAACCCAATGCATGAATATATCATCATTTGGATACTTTTACCCTGTGGTCTTCATGGTTTCTCGTTCTGCTGTAGAGTGATTGATTCATGTTGGATACGTTAAAACAATCCTGAGAAATTGCATCATTTATATATTAGAGATAGAGATTTTTTAATCAATCACATTTTATTTGTAAAGCCCTTAATCACCATTACAGTCTCAAAGGGCTTCACAATGCCCAAAGTTTAGAAACAGAAATAAAAAGGTTGTTACACGACCCCCATCACCCTTAGACCCTCAACAGGTTTTTAATTTTCTCTCTACCAAAAACAGATTTGTAAAGATCAGCTTGTAAAGGTCATTTGGAATATTAAATGCAGAATGTTAAATGTTAAATACATGCAAATTATACACAGTTCCTTCAACAATGTGGTTTGGCATTGCACATTAATCTAATATCAATGTGATGGTGTCAGCTGGTTGATGGGAAATCCACCCTAAAACACATTAACACTGTTAAGTAACAGCTATTGGCTGTGTTGTTTGGTGGTGTTTTTTTTTCCACTGATAGACAACGTGACGTCACATTGATATTTTGCAGAAACATTTTCTTTTTATACTCACCATTCTCCACCGACGTCCAACGATCATACATCCAGAAATCCATCAGAAGAGCCTCTGTAGACCAGAATGCATTGCAGCCACAACACATGTTGCTTTTGGAGTAAGTTGTGCAACACACTGGCTAGAAAAGCTCTCGCTCTGTTGTATAGCAAATGCTATTGCTAATGTTATCGCTCTCTCCATCTACACATATATCACATACAGCTGAAAGTAACCAGTTTCGCAAGGCACTCTGGGAAATGTAGGAAATGTAGGAAAGCACTAACTGAAGCAGAAGTAGACGAGTCAGGTTGAAGGAAGTGGGTGCACCAAACATCAATGAACATCGCGGATTGATGATATATAACAGTGTCAGAGTGTCCATGGGTGGATTTTTCCTTTAACATTGCTTAGAATTAATTTTGCTCAAGTTATAGCTGTTATAGAAGGTGTTTTGTTTTACTATAACTATTTACATTATTCAAACTTGGTTTGTTCACAGTTTTGTGTATTAACACGACCTTATTATATTAACTTTAAAAATTTAAATTTTAAAGATTTTACACTGAAACACTAAAAATGAATCAAAACTTAATCAAACATTGAATCATATAATTTATCGTATTTTTAATCAAAATTTTGAATTAATTTGGAGAAGTTAATTTAGACCACTTTATTGGTGCACATTTTGAGAAGCAATTGGACTATAAAAGTGTGAAAGCTACTTTGAAATTGTCTCTGTGTTTCTAAGTGTGAGAACCTATGTGGTATATGAGCGATAAAGGCGCAGGAGGAAATGATTGTGGCCTTTAACCATCGGCAATGTGGGATTTGTTCTCCAGCCTGAACTCCAACACCTCAGGATACATCTGAAGTAAAGCAGCACATTGATTTCTCTTCAGCCGGACCATTAGGACAGAATGTCCCGCACCGTGATCCCACACTGCTCCTCAAATAAAGTCCCTGAGGTCAGAGGTCTCTGATTGGCTCAATTCTGTATTTATAGAGCCAGAGTGAAGACTGGGGCGGTTTGCCAAATGAAGAGATCTTGTAAAGGGTCTAGAGAGTCCGTGCCTTCATCCGGGCTTTTGGTAAATACCGGACTGATGCAGTCGGTCAGCATGGGTTTCCACTGCGTGCTGTGTACTTATAACTGCATGTACATCTGTCAGTATGGCTCTCATAATGCTGAGTGGAAAACAGATTACGTAATATGAGGGTCATAACCAGACATGATCCCAAACTGGACTATTAAAGGATAACTTTGTTAATTTTCAACCTGGATCCTATTTTCTCATGGCCGTGTGTCTAATTGACTCGTGGGAACAAGAATTTTTGAAATTGGTCCAGTATTGATTGAGTCCGTAGCTGTTAGCGCTTAGCGAATCCATCTAAAAAGTGAGGTTTTGGGGCAAGTGAATAATCCTCTAAAAGCGTTTTCTTTTTGCCACTGCCAGACTCCGATTGTTGTTTAAGTGTCTGACAGGATCCCGACAGAGAAATGAAACTTTTTTCTTTACGTTTCGCTTGATCTGGTCTGTTGTTATTGTGTTAGTATCCACTTGGAGCACAACTAGCCACAACAACAGCGTGTCCCTATCCAAGATAGGTCTATATGCAGTGAGAGGTATCACTCCTCACAAAAGAAAAACGTTTTATTTCTCTGTCGGGATCCTGTTAGACACTTAAACAACAATCGGAGTCTGTCAGTGGCACAAAAGAAGCTTTTAGAGGACTATAAACTTGCCCCGATGCCTCGCGTTTCAGACGGATTTGCTAAGCTAACTGCTAACCGCTAACAGCTGCGGACTCGGTCATTACTGGACCAGTTTCAAAAATTCTTGTTCCAACGAGTCAGTTAGACACACGGCCATGGGAAAATAGGGTCCAGGTTGAAAAATACCTTAGTTATCCTTTAAGGTCATGTCTGAGTGCACTCGGTTTCACAGACAAGCAGCATAATCAAACACTCGATCTGTTCAATTTGGTTGAATTTTAGGTTGAACTTTTCAGAGCAGCATTTTAGTATGTAATACTCTATGCTTCTTCATTCATAAATATATTTCAACATTGATTTATTATTAGTATTAGGGATGCACGATATGGAAATGTTGGCCCATAACTGATTATTTCCATGGTCATATCGACCGATATCGATAGATTGCATGTTGATATCTGTCCGATAATGCATTTTTAAGTAATTATCGGCCGATACGATATGATGACCAATATATTGTTCATCCCTAATTAGTATTATTATAATTATTAGTGTTATTACATTGAATTGGAATTCCGATATTTCAAAAAACATCATACCTGTTGTCACAGATCAGTGAAGTGACTATGCTGCTGTGTCTTTCTGAATTCTACTGCTGTATTTATTAACAGCACTGAATGATTGATGGTTCAGCTCTGTGTTGTGGGAAATGATCTCAGTGGAGCGACAGCATTTTACATCCACTCTGGCTGATGTTGATTCCCCAAGTCCAAGTATCGTCTTCTTCGGTGTTATTGAACCATTCATTTCTAGTAACAAGACGTGAAGGCAGTGGAAACTAATGAAATATTCCTTTTTGAATGTTTTGGTAGAAGGTGATCATTTTCTGTTCTTTGAAAACAAAATGCATTAGGTGAAAATAAAGAAAATAAACTCATTTTGTTGTTAGTTTAGAATGATATTCCTTCAAACCTGTCTCCCCGCCCTTCAGAGCACAACGCCCTACTAACACACCAGAGCTGTAGAGTCGATTCAAACTTGATTGGTGAAATAATCTCTTGCTTTGTGTAGAAATAAAATGAAGTAGTCGTATTATTCCCCACAAATCATGCACTCCCCTTCTGGACCAATCAGTAACAAATATGTCACCTAGTTTTGACCTGTAATTGTTGCTCCCATCTCACCAAAATGACTAATTTGGTAATCGGGCCATTCTGTAAATTTGAAAATACCAGGGAGATGCATCATTTCCCCAGGTTTCGTAAGAACCCAGACCAGATATCGTGAGTGATACATGGATGAGCAGAGCACCCGTCAGTGTCATTTAGTAATCAGGCTAATCACTGTTATTCTGAAACATCGGGGAGATGCATCATTTATCTAAATCTGAGATGTCGCCGTGATGGACAGATGGATGAACCAACAGAAGGACCTTTTAGGAAAATGTAACATTAAAGGGTAACTTCGGGATTTTTCAACCTGGACCCAATTTTCTCATAACTGTGTGTAAGTGACTAATGGGGACAACAATTTTTGAAATTGGTCCAGTATTGAGCTAGACGTTAACCACGAAACATGCTCGGGGCAATTGCGCCCCATCAATGTACAGTACGTCCTCTAAAAGCTCCGATTGTTGTTCTAAGTGTCTGACAGGATCCCGACAGACTTTCGCTTGATCCAGTCTGTTGTTATTGTGTTAGCATCTATTTATAGCACAACTAGCCACCACTTCAGCGTGTCCACATCCAACGTGAAAGCTGCGTGAATTGTGGCGTAACATTTTGTTTGCACAATGCGGAAATGCGCAAAAATGAACCATAGTTGTTTTTTTTATCTTTTAGATAACACTAAGCTACAATTTCTGTACTCCCAACACAACAATTAGTTGCCAGCACTCGTCTCTCCAACTCTCACTCATGATTCCAGCGTCGTCTTCCCAAGACAAGATGTCTTCTTCCTCGCAAAATTTCAGAGCCAGACTTCTCCTTGGTTATACACAATAACAATAGACTAAGCGAAAGGTAAATAAAAAGGTTTTATTTCTCTGTAATCCCATCAGACGCTTATAACAACAATCGGATCCTGATAGTGACAAAAAAAAACGCTTATAGAGGACGTACTGTACATTGACGGGGCCAACCTTGTTTCGCGGCTACACACACGATTAAGGGAAAATTCCAGGTTGAAAAATCCCGAAGTTACCCTTTAACTTACATACGATACAAAGGAACTGTATGGTGAAAATAATACAGAAGATTTGTCGAGGTGCGTTTGGAATTAGTGTTTTGGGCTTTAAAGCATTAGTGCACGGCGCAGTAATTACATTGAAGACATTCCACAGGGGATTTGGATGAAACTATGTTAATAAGCCTTTAATGAAACATTTCTCAGGAGCTGGCCATTATTTCAGCGCAAGCCAACAGATATTCTATTGGAATAGTAGATTTCCAGAGATCAGAGATACATTGAGTGTGGCGTTTGGTACACAGCGGGTCTTGTTATTGTGGTGGTGCAGGGTCCAGGTCTCTGACTGTAGATGTGTTGGTGCTGTAGCTGTGTGAGAGAATCTGAGTCGACCGGTGGTGCATCATTCTGTTCATTTGTGTTCTTATAAATGTTTGCCTCACAGGTATGCTGGTCCCAAATATGGCCTCTGAATCCTCTGGTCTTTTCCAGAATTAGACCCACTGAGGTGAATACTCTGTCTGTGGATCTAAGCCTTTACCACTAGAGCCCACTAGTCACAACCTGTAACAATCCGTCTGTCTGTAGCGCCTCAATCCTACGGAAGAGTGTTAGTGCCAGGATTTATTTTTTTAAATCAGAGGAGGAAGATTTTTTTTTTTGCATTTCGATAATAAAGTCGAAATGTGGAGAATAAAGTTGAAATATCAGTATTAGTGCCAGGATTTTTTTTTAAATGAGAAGAGGAATATTTATTTGTATTTTTTTGCATTTTGAGAATAAAGTTGAAATGTCGACAAAAAAGTGGTCTCCTCAGTTAGGAGAGCGACTGACTGACCATCTGTGTAACGTTAGCATTACGTCCTTGGAATGTGACAGATGCAAGAGTGTCAATGGTTCCACCTGCGTGAGAGGATATGTTGTATCACAAGACACAATAAGACAATTGATCAAGTTGATTGATCGTGAAGGTGTCGCGGCGTCTGAGACACAGGCGTTACCGCAACAAAGGTCCAACAAAGGTCGCTATGTATGATCCTCTCTGTGTTGCACGCAGGTGTAACCATCGATACCCATCATGCATCTGTCCATTACCAGCTAGTTCAGTTTGCACCAATGAGGCTCCTCTTCCTCCTCTTCCTCCTCTTCCAAGTCTGTCTGGTTTCTCCTTCTGAACAGATGCAATTTTCGGCACAATCTCTTCACAGTTCTAATATTTATTTATATTTATTACTCTGTGTTTATGCGCTAAAAGAGAAATAATTTCCTTGTTACTTAAAGCGATTCTGAAGTACAATTTCACCAATTCATCTACACGAGGCAGCCAGATGCGCCAATGTTTGATCTATTTTCAAAAGTTCGACTTTAATCTTGAAATGTCAAGATTATTCTCAACATTTCCACTTTATTCTCGACATTTCCACTTTATTCTCGACAATTACACTTTATTCTCGAAATGCAAACTAAAAAAATCTAAAAATCTTCCTCCTCTCAATTGTTTTTTAATGCCTGGCCCTAATACTCTTCCGTACAATCCTACTCCTCCTTAAGACAATGTATAGTTTTTGCCATTCACTCCTGGTCTCATGTCAATAGTAAATTTTCTCTAGCCCTGACAGTAGATGTTTGAAACCAGATCCTCTTCTAGTTTGTCTTGTCCTTTATTTTCCTTTTCATGTGTAACATTTCACTGCCATTGTCCACACTTACCAAATCTCCTATGTGATGTCATTCCACGTCGAAGCCCCAAAAACAGCAGTTTGGATTAGCTGTGGACTGTACGCCCACAAATATATTCAGCCTTAATAAAACATTGAAAATAAAACAAACCCACTGACGCTGTGATACTGTCAGTTTCCTGTTCAAGTCCACTGACTCAGAATGAACGGACCTTAATAGACGGCGGGGAAACAAAGGTCAGCGTAGTTTGTCTGGGTCACGATATGACACTTTGCCTGCTGCTGTGTCTCTTGCATGTGAATGAAGTGGCTTAGTGAGGTGGCTGTTGTGACGTCATGCTGTTGTGTGTTCTAAGCCGTGTGCGTTTCTCTCCCTCAGCCCCGTCATGAGTACTTTAATGTGCCTGTGTACTGATTGGCTGCCGTCGCTGCTGCTGCTGCTGCTGCTGCTACTGTCCACCCTGCATGCTGAGCTCCTCAGTGCCTGGCACCTTTCTTTGTCCTTTAAGCACCTACATCACATTGTCATCGGTTTGGGGGGTGTAACAATATGCTCACTATTCAATTTGACATATGACACCGGACTCATGATTCAATATCGGCACAATACTGGAAGTTGTGGAGTAACAACAAAAAGTAAAAGTATTAAACAATTTTGCCCATAAGGCGGTATTACTTTATGTACTTACAGGGTTCATACGGTCATGAAAAACCTGGAAAACGCATGGAATTTGGTAATTGTTATTTCCAGGCCTGGAAAAGTGCTTAACACACTATGTCAGGGAAGTGTAGATTGGCTGCCGGACTTTTGACGGGGCTCATGACGTCATAAAATGTTGGTCATGGAAATTTGATTTAAAGTCATTGAAATGTCATTGAAAAGTCCTGGAAATCCATTGGTCAAAATGTGTATGAACCCTGTACGTATTAATTATTACGTGGTTAAATGAATACGGCTACAAGAAGGCGTGGAAGTGAAAAATTGATTTGTGACATTTGTCATCTACTAAGTTACTATATTATGGCGGCTGCTCATTACCATTCATTCCTCAGCACCAAGATGCACATTGCGACTTTTCCGGTGTCATGTTGTATTGTGTGGTGATATATTGTCACATGACTGTTATTGATCCACTTCACTGTATGTTTCATCGCACCACCTGTTTATTGTCTCACTGTAAAGCAGCGGTTCTTAATCACGTGCCACCGTGACCCCCAAGACTACACATGTTTCCATTCCAACCAAACACCAGATGAGTTCACTGATTAGTTCCTCATCTGTGGTTGGAGAGGAATGGAATGAAAACCTGCACACTCTTGGGTCGAGGTGTCACGTGACTGTGGGCCCGGCTAGTTCAATCTGTAGAGCATCAGGTTGTGGGTTTGAGTCCCACATAGAGTTAGATAGCACCTTTGTAAGTCACTTTGGATAAAAGTGTCTGCTAAATGACTGTAAAAATGACTGTAATCTAATCTTTCACGCCATCCATCTTCATTCAACATAAGGCTGCCTGGTTTCTGGTTCTATCCCCAGTACTGACAGTGGCCAATACACACTCTAAAAGCTTTTTATGTTAAACTCATTCATGTTTTTGTCACCGGCGATGAACAGATCAGTCGCCACCCGTTTGTGTATTTGTTTGCTCATTTGTCTGCGCACGCCGCTGATCGGATTTTGACGAAACTTGGGGCGATGTTGCGTCTCACCACTTTTAAAATGACTCCCAAGCACTTAATCATTTGTTTGTGTTGTTCATTCATCACATGCAATATCTCAGAAACCACTGATTGGATTATGACAAAACCTGGGGAAACGATGCTGACCGGTGCATTCTGGCCTTCGGGCCAATCAGTGTAAGATCAAAACGAGGTAGCAGATTTGCCGCTGATTGGTCCTTTGTCTGTCTCGTTTTCCTCTTCATCTGTCTATCCAGATGGTCCAGTCGTTGGGCGTGGCCATCTACCGCGCCCTGGACTGGGGGTTGGACGACAGCGAGGAGCGGGAGCTGAGCCCGCAACTGGAACGCCTCATCGAGCGCATGGCGGGGGGCGACCAAGGCCTGGAGGTTGACTGCATAGTGGGTAAAGGTACAACAGATGAGGGCTACAGTGGACAGGAGGAAGAAGAGGAGGAGGAGAAGGGGGAAGAGGAAGAGGGAGCGATGAGGCCGGTACGTACACTCCGCCGGGTGATGGCGCTGTGTGCATCTCGTCTGGCCAACCCGGGCCTGGCGCCAGAGCACTACCAGGCCGTCTGCAGGGCTCTGTTCCTAGAGACGCTGGAGCTGCAGACCTTCCTCATCAAGATCAAAGACGCTAAGGAGGTGCGTTAGGTTGTCACGCTCCTCACAAGATTTGTTATTAATGGCTTTTTGGGGTCATTATTCTCATCATTGGTTTCCTTAGCAATGCATTATTTCAAATATTTAGCCTCCAAGTCTCCAGTTTCCTAGACATGTTTTCGATTTACGCCGTAAACACACTAGCTCCTTCACGTCACGTCGCCATCAGCGTTACGTCAACGTCTAGTTGTACCTGCTCCACTGAGACGTTCAGTTTCTACAATGGGTCTCGGGTCGTAGAGAAAACGGTATTTCTGTACCTCGATGATGAGACGTTTGTCATCCATGGTGTAGTGAGCTGGTGTAGCAAGCAGGTGGATGTATGTGTGGTCTACTGACACACGTAACTTCTCCTGTTGTCAGAACTACCGCGCTACTTTTTGGTTGAAAACACCAGGGGAAAAGTTGATAAATATCACATTGGACCACAACAGAAAAGTGTCTTAAGGATGGAAATGCATTGCCTGGGGATTCAATAAGGTCAGGATATGACTCCAGTCAGTTGGTCCTTCATCCACTAATAAATATGTAATATATATTAATAAATAATGGAGACTGAATGCGCTGCTCTCACCAACAAAAAAAGCCCAATAATGTCTGGTGAACTTTCTGTGGGCAGAGATACAGTCAATACACCCGAAAACAACCAATATAAACTTGATTTCAATGCAATAGTACAGACGCATGAGTGGACGCATCCGTCAGCCATCGAGAATTCAAACTTTAGTATTCTGAACGACGGACGCCGCCGTGGAACGCGACGTAACGTAGGCAGTGTGGCAGCTTTCATGGATGTCAATGAATCATGAACGTAAAGTTGAACGCTGCTGGCGACGTGATGTGACGGAGCTAGTGTGTTTACGGCGTTAGATGAGAGACGGCCTTAATCTGTAGTAACTAAGCTAAAGGTTTGAAACCAAAAAAAAGCATTCCTCCTACACCACCAATAAACGTCATTGTCTGAAGATAAGACTGCTCCATTGGAGGCTACATTTTAGCCCTGCAGTACCTCAGATTTTCTTCTTTTATGCAATACTTAGAGCTGCAAGGATTAATCAAGTCGATTAATCGATTAGTTGTCAACTATTAAATTAATCGGCAGCTATTTTGAGAAAAAATGTCCAGATTCTCTGATTTCAGCTTCTCACATGTGAATATGTTCTGGTTTCTTTAGTCCTCTATGACAGTAAACTGAATATCTTTGGGTTGTGGACAAAACAAGACATTTGAGGACGTCACCTTGGGCTTTGGGAAACACTGATCAACATTTTTCGCCATTTCTGACATTTTATGGATCAAACAACTAATCGATTAATCGAGAAAATGATCGACAGATTAATCGATAATGAAAATAATCGCTAGTTGCAGATTG
>CABFOS010090247.1:5936-17295 GCA_900660315.1 Diretmoides pauciradiatus | reverse complement strand
ATTAAATAGGGCAGAATTAATTTAGCAGTTTTAATGCACTTTGGTCTGACATTGTTTTGTGTTATTCCAGGCAATTTAAACTTAAATGTTTTGGGATTTCACATTTCCTTGTATTCATCAAGTTATTAAAGATAATGAAGAGTTTAAAGTTCGTTCGTTCATTCGTTGTCCTCCGCTTATCCGGGTCCGGGTCGCGGGGGCAGCATCTTCAGCAGGGAAGCCCAGGAAGCCCTCTCCCCCGCCACTTCCACCAGCTCTTCCGGGGGAATCCCGAGGCGTTCCCAGGCCAGCCGAGAGATGTAGTCCCTCCAGCGTGTCCTGGGTCGACCCCGAGGTCTCCTCCCGGTTGGACATGCCCGAAATACCTCCCCAGGGAGGCGTCCGGGAGGCATCCTAACCAGATGCCCGAACCACCTCAGCTGGCTCCTCTCGACGTGGAGGAGCAGTGGTTCTACTCTGAGTCCCTCCCGGATGTCCGAGCTCCTCACCCTATCTCTAAGGCTGAAACGATGTTTTAGAGGATTTTACACCCTGCCGAGAATACAACTCCCCTATCAATCGAACCCTAGTACATATGTACGGTATATGCTTGTGGCTGTGTGAGTATACCGTATTAATGTGTGTAGTGAGTCAGATTGTGTCTGTCTTCCTACCAGATCAACAAGGTGGACGGCGTGGTGGAGGCGTCGCGCATCATGAACCTGTACCAGTTCATCCAGCTTTACCGCGACATCACCAGCCAGGCTGCCGAGGTGCTGTCTGCAGAGGGCGCCACCGAGGGGCCGTCCACGCAGCTCCCCTCCACAGACTCCTGCCAGGCCAGCATGTGGATGGGAAGGTCGGTGCAGACGAGTGTCCCCTCAGCACCCTCGGGTGCTCTTACACTGTGATGTTGTCATTTATCTGTTTTGCTGTACCCACTTTCCCTCAACCTGGTTAGTGATTTCCCACAATGCCTTTCAGCAACCGCCAGAGAAGTTTAATTTGAGCTTCAGCTTTGGGTTTTACGTGTGTTTACATCCGTTGTCTGCGTTTGTTCAGTTTCTCATGGGAATCGGGAAAATTCACCACAAAAACAACAAAATGGATCCAGAAATACAAGATACATCGGCAATAACTGTTTTTAATATTGATTTGTTTTGTTTTTTATCAATTGATTATTGATAAGATGTTGTTCCCATGCAGGGTGAAGCAGTTGACCGATGAGGAGGAGTGTTGCATCTGCATGGACGGCAAGTCTGACCTCATCCTGCCCTGCGCACACAGCTTCTGTCAGAAGTGCATTGACAAATGGTGAGATACACACACACACACACACACACACACACACACACCTAAGCCTGAGGAGAAACCTTTGCAAATGTGTTCCAATATTTGTCCTGTTGCCGTGTAAGCACTAGTCAAATCTCTCCCGTTTCTGTAGGAGCGGGCAGAGCCGCAACTGTCCCATATGCCGCCTGCAAGTGACCGCTGCCAACGAGTCGTGGGTCATGTCCGACGCGCCCACAGAGGACGACATCGCCGGCTACATCCTCAACTTAGCCGACGAGGCAGGCCACCCACACCGGCCTTAACACCCCACAAACACTGAGCCACTTTAATGACGGGAGAAATCAACCCAGATACTAAGTAGACTTTTACACAATTGTCACTGAGAGAAAATCGGAAAGCGAGGCGGAGGAAATCAGTTCCAATATGTTGCGTTTCTCCGGGGGCGCCGGGTTAGGAAAATAAAAGCCCTTTAGAATCCCACGATACTGTTTTTGCCCTCCCTCTCATCGGAACCCATGTAGAGTAGATGTGGCGCTTTATGGAAACTGTAGTCTACGTGGAAATTCTATATTTATAATATAAGTTATATATTATAAGAAAAAAACAAGAGTAATCAGAAGTACAAGTCTTGCATTTGTTTTGGGTTGATTTAACCTTTAACACAACACGGGATGAGCAGACCTGAGTTGGGATCAACCAGGCGGAATAGGAGTCCCGATCCAAGTTCAGCGTCGCCTTTCACGTGGTTACGAAAGAAACGGGACGCAGAGAAGCGAACTGAGGTCGGCGCTCGTATTCTGAAAGTACGACTGTATTCAAGTTCTTAAGAGTTAGAAGCGCTAATCTACGGTCTCCGAACCAAAAACCCCTAACGCAGCCGCAACGCCCAAGCTGACGGTTATTCTCCCACCTGAAGAGCTGTTGTCTAGTCAGCGTACTGTAAGACCGCATGTCGCTTTCCCACATGACTTATGCACCTGTCGAGTATACGGCTTTGATCCGGGTCTGGACGTCGTGAGGGTTTTCGGGGGCGTGCAGCAGATCAGGGTTTGTTTTTGTTTTTTACGGCATTCGGCGCTGTGTTTTCTTCACTGTGGGAAATAACCACTAATTGTATTTCATGTTCTTTTCTTCTTTTTTTAAATTGTCTTCAATTTCATTCAAGATCATTTTTTTAATCTGATTGCTGTAGAAGTACTGTAGTGACATTCCACAAACAAAATATATTTCAACAACACTTGTCTGTGCTCTGCTTGGTCATGCCTATAATCATAATAATACTCGAAACTGTAGTAATTGCACTTTGGAATCTGAATAGTTGTTTTGAACTGGGCAGCTTTTAAATAGCAAAACAACCTACAGTAAGTTAGGTAGAATTTTAAAGTCACGTAGTTTTTCAGCAAATGTGTTTTAACTTTGTATTTCTGTCAGGATAATACAAGTTTCTATTTTATTGAAAACTAATGCATTATTTACAGAAGTGGTGGTGTGGAATCCTAATTCTCAGCTTTCTGTTTAACATTCAGCGAGTTTAACATGTTTTAGTATCCGGTAGTTAGTTATCAATATTAATCCTTGTTGGGTGATATTCTAACCTGTTTTTCGAGAGACTAACGGTGAGTATTACATTGTGTTCAACTGCAACTAAATCAAAGTATTTTAACTGTACACATTAGCCGTCACTAATTGTTTTCATATAATAAGTCTAAAGATGTGAAAGTGAAATCTGACCGAAAGTAATTTTTGGTTGTCCGTGTTGACAAATTGCACTTTTGAACCTTTACTGTAGCTTCTCTTTGCCGGAGACCTGAGTTATACATGGAAAGGCAGCAGAGACTTTCCTGCAGCAGCGTAGTGTTGGGGGATTCATAAACCATTTGTTCTTTTTGAACGAATCTTTTCAATGATCCGGTACGTACGATTCGTAACTGCGAGTGAATCGTTCTTTCGTTCTTCTTGGATTTGCGGAAGCTACGATCCGAATCAGCGAGTATTTTCGTTCATCGCCTTCTGTGATCTGACCGGTACCTACACTCGTCGTTTAGTCCTTCGATTTCCGCTGATGAACGATCCGTGATCCGACTCGAAAAGATTTGTTCATTCGACTGAACTAGATCCGAGGAGCCGAGTCTGAAAAAATATCTGAACTTCCCACCACTACAGCGGCGACTTCCTGCTGTGGGTAAAAACTATAACACTGTAATCCCCTTAGAGCGGTCAGCACCAAAAGATAAGGCCTTTCTGCAACGGAGGCCGAACGGCTCTAGAGGCTCATCTCTTAAAACGTTCGCCCATTTCATCTTAGACATTCCACTGTTTGGTCATTTCAAAGAAGTGGAAGATTAATAAGATGGAAAATTATATCTATATTGATTGTGATAGAAATTAGCATTTGATTTGAGAAACTCAATGCTGAATTTGGCATTGAGGTCATTTTTTGCTAAAAACACAAACTTTGATCATAAGCACAAAAAAAGGGGTGCAAAAACCTTTAAAAAATATGAATGAGGTTCTGGACCTGAGCACACAAACCTAAATGCTGTGTAATATGATGCTGCAGCCTTAACGTGGTAGCGTTTAATCTTTATCAAATCTGGGCGCATGACTTATTTTTGAGGGCATTTTGGCTGCAATATACTGAATAACAACAGATATGACAACTAACATGGAGGTGTCAAAGATTGAAACCTACCATTCTTAAAGAGAGACTCACTTTTTGCACTTTACTGCTTTGTGGTTTGTCAAATAGAAATAAGGTTGACATCACTGTGACTGATAATGTATCACTTGGATTTAATTAAAGAGAAGTTGCACAAGTGTAATTCAAATGACTTTATTGTGATATAAAAGAGATCCAACTCATGTGACCGTGCAAAGTAAAGCTTAAGTGACAAAAACGTGAATGCTGTCATGCAACAATAAAACATCTGAAGTGATGTAACTGGTAAATAATTTTCCACCCTTTCCCACTAGGTGGCCTGCAGAAAGCCTGCTGGTCCTGCACATGTACCTACTGGAACCGATGATGTCAGAGTGCCTGGCTCTGTTTTCACTGGCCTATTGAAGCTGCGCTGAAATTGACTGAATCGGAGGTTGGGGGGTTTATGCGTAAATTAAATGTATTGCACTGAAGTTGCAACCAATTATTTTAATTGCTGTTTTTGATCAGGATGGTCAGAATATGTTGCTCTTCACAAAAATCTGCAATTAAACAGTGAAAATGGAGGAGTGATTCACACATGGTCACGGGTCATGGGGGGGGGGCAGTGGGAGCGTTAAAGGGGAACTTCAGGATTTTTCAACCTGGACCTTATTTTCCCATCATTTTTTTTGTCTAAGCGGGACAACAGTTTTTGAAATTGGTCCAGTATTGAGCGAGCGAGTCCACGAAACATACTGCAATGTAACCCTATGGGGCAATTGCTCCTGACAGATCAGATTGTTAAAGCGCAGTTTAGTGTTATCTAAAAGATTTAAAAAAACAGCTATGGTTCCTTTTTGCGCATTTCCGAATTGTGCCAATAAAATGTTACGTAACAATTCGCTCAGCTTTCGTAGACTTTGTTGGATGTGGACACGCTGTTGTTGTGGCTAGTTGTGCTACAAATGGACGCTAACACAATAACAACAGACGACAAGCGAAAGGTAAAGAAAAATGTTTTATTTCTCTGTCCTGACACTTAGAACAACAATCTGAGTCTGTCAGTGGCAAAAAACAAAAGTGCTTTTAGAAGATATACTATACATTGACGGGGCGCAATTGCCCCGAGTTTGTTTTGCGGCTAACAGCTCGCTCAATGCTGGACCAATTTCAAAAATTGTTGTCCCCATTAGTCACAGACACACGGTTATGGGAAAATAGGGTCCAGGTTGAAAAATCCCTAAGTTACCCTTTAAGGGGAACGAGCACGACATTGCTGAATAAAAGCACAGACGCTCAGTGAAGCTACTTTGCCTTAATGAGGCTTAAGAAATATTCAATCATATGAAAAAAAAGGAAAAACAGATGCAAGTGACATTCTGTTCTGTATCAATATGAAAAGATAAAATGTGTATGTATAAACTCGCAAAACAAGCCTCAGTCAAATTAGTCTGGAACATGCAAAAATTCCAGTGACAAAAAAATAAATCTCCATAAGTGAGTGCTGCTGCTAACGGATGGATGACATTCAATAGTTGCCATATCATTTGCATGTCGTGGTGCCGTTCGCTCTGTGTCTGTTCATTCAGCTGTGTCCCTTCTAAAACAAGCTTAGTCATGGAGGCGTCCAACCCCCCAATCCACCTCTACCTAATACAAGTATAGGCCTGTTGGAAGAGAACGAGTTGCACGATATCAAGGAATATTGGAAAAAGTTCCTCCAAAGGTGAAGTTTTTACAGTCCTGCATCAAGCAGGTCGCTCCGAAATTCATAACATTCAATAGTGAGAAGAGTCAGGAGGTATGAAGAAGTCTAGCCGCTATCTAACCTGTGTCCCTTCATAAGTACGCGTTAAGTCACTCATCGGGTGCAGCGCCGGCCTCCGTCTTCACTGCATCCACCAGGAAACTCAGCTCGTTGCACAGCGTCTCGTGGCGGTACGCCATGCGGATTTGTGCTACGTTGGTCCGCCGAATATCGTTGCCGCCCGGTCCGTCCTGCAGGTAGTTGGAACCGATGAAGTGTTTCTTTTCCTGTGGGATGAGATATTGCACACGTTTTAATATTTTTCGGCTTTGCAGGAATTGATCTTTTGGCTTAGAGGACGAGGTCTCGAACCGCGTGAACGCTGCCCTAGTGAATGTTTTTCACCCCAATACCGAGACACCGCCAGGAAGAATGTAAGCCACAGGGATGCGTTTTTAGTTCTGGACAGATATGCAAACTTGTCACATTTGAGAAGGGTGAGAGCTGATTGGGCAAGAGGTGCTGTTACCTCATCCTACTGGATCATTCTCCCTATATAAGCTGGTGGTAGTTTAGTAGTGGTGGTTGTGGCGCACAGTGGCGCGTTGATATTTTGAGGGCGCAGAAAGCAAACGCACCACTGACCAACAAAAACCAGATCTAAAGTATGTGTCTCTACAGGTGGGTGCACAACGCGCATACACTCTGCTTAGACACACACGGAGCACACACATGCAAAACATTACTAACTAGAAATGTGCGCTCAGAGAGTGCAGACCTCCGCCGAGGATGCATGTCGCCTGTTTATGCGATTCGGATTCACATCCACTCCAAAATGTAATAGGGCGGAGGTAATAAGATGAGGAATCAGACAACGACTGCTGGAAAATGGTTAATTTCAATTTCAAAAACAATGCCGTTTCTGGTCAGGTAGCGGGGGCTGTCGGCGAATGCGTTCATCTCCGATATATAGCGTCTACGGATCACTCCCAAAATTTAATCACTTGTTCCTGGTCCCATTGCAGACATTTCCTGATAGTTTCATCCAAATCTGTTTATAACTTTTTGCGCAATGTTGCTAACTAACAAACAGACAAACTCCGGCGAAAACATAACCTCTCGCCCTGCGCTGTCGCTGGGGCGGAGGTAATAAAAAATTATTACAAATGTGAAACGTTATTGTGTACATTAATATATTCATGAAATGGTCATGAAACGTAATGGTCAGTCATAATAGCACTCAGAATTAGGCTTTCTAATCGCAACAGCAATAATGATCGTCATAATTTGTAATAATGACATAGATCAATATTAGATCATTCTCCTGCACGGGGAAGCTTTCCGCCTTGGAGTGATCCGCCATCATAATAGCACCCCGCAAAGCGCACGGCGCATCAGCCTTTTAAAGGGATGGGGACATGACACTCTGATTGGCTTATTGAATGATACACCCAAAACACACCCATGACTAATTCAGAGAGTAAGTCGACTTGGACACACCCTAAACGACCATGCACCGCGCTTTAGACCGTCAAAATAGGGCCCAAAGTGTCTGTAATTCTATAACACACAACCGTCCATATTGACATTGCAGCAATCAGTAAGACAAGCATTCCTTCTCTTATCCCCAGTGCCGGTGTTTAAATTGGTGGGATCCAAACAGGAAGAGTTTGTTTTGCTGTGCTGCAGAGAGAAATACAGCTGTTTGGATGGATGGGGAGATTATCAGTCCAGCGGCCTTCTGTCGTGGGAGACTTAAGTTCCTTCTATGGTTGACTAACCTCGACATGCTTGCACTACTACAGACAGCAGTGGATATATTATGCCTCTGTGCTGCACCATCTGTATGCCACAAAGCACTGTGGGGGATACATGTAAGGGATTAGCTTCAGTTCAAAATGTAATACTGGTTGCTGCAGGAACAGGAAATCACCTGTCTGTCTTGTCCTCTGTGTAGTATTATGGCTACAATGGGTCAATAGTTCATAGGATGAACAGGTAGTGGATGAATAGTTCACTTCAGTGTGCCTCATATTGTCACTTATTATTGCATGTCATTATCATGCCTGAAATTCTGGCCTTGAAATCCAATATTCCCGATGTTTCAGAAAAAAAAGGTTGCCAGTACAGGGTAAAAACAGAGAAAAGGTAATACAGTACATGACAGCAGCGGTACTAACCTTGGCCTTGCCCGTGCTCTGTAGAATGTGGACCAGTGCACACGCCATCTCCTCCTTGTTCTTAACGCTGATCCCGGGCTCCAGCACTGAGCACAGCAGCATGTAGTTATTGGTGGTGTACTCCGCAAACTCCTTGTACATCTCCATGGGTAGGATGTTCATACTCTGGTAGCGTGCCTTGATCCTGATCATAGGCCCAGACGTCTTGCCCTTGGCGGGGTTGGGCGTGCTCACCGGGTACCACTTCTCTACGAACTGCCGCCCTGTCACAGCTGCAACGGGAATACTGACCAGTCCAATGTAGTTGTTCTTGTCTTTCTTTTTCTTCTTGTCTGTGTCCTTGTAGAGGTGGGCCGTGATGCTCTTGACAGCGGGCAGGTTGTTGAACTCAAAGTGCTCTCCCCAGAAGACGTTGTCAGTTTTCAGCTTACAGGTGGTGCGGGCGTAGAGCGAGTCGTCGAGACATAGCTCGCAGAAGTACTTCTTCTTGGCTGGCAGGTCCTTGGCCTCGATGATCCACAGCCTCAGCAGGTTCTCTACCCGACGACTGTTGTCCTAGAGACAGAGAAGATGGAGGGAAGGGGTTAATGTAATTTTATCGACAACCGCACCATTCGAGACTTGAAGGTGCACACATTAATGGGATTTAATCATAGTATATGGCTGAAAGTAACTATGGCCTGAAAACTCATAAAGAAAATCAAATCACAGCATAAAACACATCGATAAGATTCAGGTTAGAACTTGACTTTGATCTTTCTCCCTTTAAAAAACAAATGTTGTAATGCAGCCAAACATTTCCCCCAGTTCAATATCCAATCCTTTCCCCTCCTCTTCCCGTCTTTAAAGCAGCCCAGAAAACTCACTCCTATTTCACACAGCAGCTCGTCCAGTTCTCATGTCAGCAATAGAATTTGCTGAGTGGGAAATATTTATGGCCAATTGGGCAATTCAGAGTGCCTTGAAAATTACCCCTGAAGGTGAAGTGAGATGAGCTAATCATTTGAAAGAAAGATGCGTGACTGCCAATGTTTCTTTCTTATCCTAATGCAAGAATCACTATGTCTACTTTGTTACTATGTCTAGATGTTCTTCCTATTATCATGGGCAGCAACAATGTTTTATGCAAAACCAATGTGAAGTCATCCCTATTGTGTCTGTGGATCTCCATATTTGGATTCATCCTAAGGAGGATTAGGTAGATCTGAATGAAAGGGCCGCTAAACTCCTTGCCAATGCTGAGAGATAGAGCTTAGACGTTAATCTGTCAAACAACACAACTAGGAGGTGTGAAGGTCAAGAGGATCATGTATCACCATCATCTTAGATGTATTTCCCTCTTCCAGCTGTGAGAAGAATTGATTCAAAAGATTGAAAGACTTGCAAGCCAGGACCCTTCTACATGATTCATATCCTGATTCAGCCAGCACATCTGGCTGAATTTGTGATAGATATTTGATTCAGCCAGAAAGAACAGCTCCTACTACACAGCTCAATTAGACATGGAATCAACAAGATTTCATCAAACTCACTGTTTCTTAACCTGCTTGTCCCTGCAGATTTCCCTCTGACTCCTCACACTGAAATTCTCAGTATGCAGAGGTTGTAGTAGAGGAAATGTTACCTGAACATTCAAGCAAGATGTGTAACATTCATAGTATCACAGGAGATCCAGAAGATCTTCGTAAGCTCTCTCTTGGTGCAGGATTATCTCTGAAAATGTGATTAAGTCCAGCGTAGCCTCTGAACTACAGAGCATTTGGTTCATCTTCATGTCTAGGTATACACTCCCTCTTCTAGATAGCTTTGGTACAAACTGAGCTGTACATTTAGATGATTCTGACCCCTTGTCTGTGAGTTGTCCTCACAAGTCTAAGAAAGAAGGGGTTATACATGCTCCCATTAATCATATCATTTGTACATACATTGTAGAAATAATATTTCTATTATTTTCACTGCTACAGCTGATGCACAGCAGACTTTACAACCCAGTGATACAGGAAGCCTGATACTGATATGGTAGTAAAAATATGAAAAAGGGCCCCTAAACTTTGGAACAACCTGCATGTGAAAATACAGTTTGCAAATGTTCACTCAGTTGCGTTTGGGCTAACTGATGAAGTCATGCTCTCATAATGCTGTAGTAGTGTTGTTAATTTGTTTGTTGGGACTTCACTGAGGTCCCTGTGGTTTTTAACACACCGGTCGTGTCGGTTTTCCTTTTGGCTTCAATACAATGTTTACTTAGTGGTTCATGAACTGATGAGAGTTTTTAACACCTGTAGTGCTATAATTCGTTTTTACAAATATTAGATATTGTTATGATGCAGTTATAGAGTCAGCGGGGGGTGGGGGGACTTGATGGAACCAGTAATGTGTTGTTAGTATTATTACTATTCTGACTCTACAGGATGGTAATCATTGCATTGGCTAAATCAAATATCTATCACAAACTGAAATAAGGAATGAGTTTTTGTTTGGAATCTGCTGAGTTATTTAATACAACTGCAGAGCCTTTTCTAACCCTTTTCTAATTTGAAATCGCTCAGGCATCTGTTCGCAGCTTCTATGTTTGCAGAAAAACACAGCGACCATCTAATCTATCAGAATCATAGAATAATTAAAAACTGCAAAGCTAAGATGGAGAGATGGCACACTTCCAGGAGAGCTGAGGGAAAAGAGGACTTTAGTTATTTGCCCCCTCCCCCCAAAAAAAGTTCTAATTAGTGACTAATTTGCTAAATAATGAAAGATGAAGGAGGGAGGAGGCTGTGAGATTTCTTGGCTTGGTATATGTTTGCCACTCTCCTCCTGCAGCTGTGTTGTCATGATTAGAGGATGGTGATACTGTGGAAGGCTTGGGGTCGAGCCCCCACACCCTAGTGCTGTTTCTCCCTGCCAGCTCAGCTCTTTAGAGGAGCTACGATATAACAAGTCCCCAGGTGGATGTACTGTACATAGACCAGGCTACATGGTTGTGTGAGTTACTGCACTCCCTGTACAACCAATAGCTCCATTCCACGGAATATCGTATACTTATACAGTGTTGTGCTGGGATTGGGGAGTTTTACACACTTTTATTTGAACTTCATTACTTCCGACAGCCTCGCCCCACCATACACCTCGTACGTGCTTACCTTGTTGGGGTGCACTGCTCTCCTCAGATTCTCCATCCATTTGTCTCTCTCTGCTGATGAACGGCAGGAAAAGCATTTGCTTCCAGTGGAGGTGGTGACCTACCATGGAAACAAACAGGAGGAAGAAAATGAATATGTTTTGAAGATCAAACCTCACGCACATAAAACAAATTGAGTACACAACAATGCCGAGAGATGAATAGCACAGAAATGGTTTAACTAATCTAAGTTCATAAATACCAGTTTGTCTCTGACAGCAAAGAGGCTTAACAACAGTAAATGACACACACGGGCACACGCACACACACACACACACACACACACACACACACACACACACACACAGAGTGAAGATTAGGAGTCTGACGATGACTTGGCAGTG
>CABFOS010090157.1:2352-14795 GCA_900660315.1 Diretmoides pauciradiatus | reverse complement strand
TATGAGAGAATTCATGGTTTGGCCAATGAATGACACCAAGCCATCAGTCACCTGCCAGCATGACAAATTCTCCCAGCTCTATATCATGACAGACACATCATTATCATTTTTCTTGTCAGCACCTTGTTAAAATCCCCTTGAAAGAGAGAGAGAGAGAGAGAGAGAGAGACTTATATGCTATTATTCACTGCCTTACTGTACCACCTCCACAATGTCATAGACTTAAACCATGATCAAAGCCGTTCCTGACAGTGACATCAGTGTATAGGCAAAGTAAGAAAGCAACCTAAAAATTAAATTCCCTGTACAATATTATTCTAATGTGAAGTAAATGACTAAATAACACTGTCTTCCTTTATTGAATACTCTCCTCAGCTGTGCCTACTTACATATTGTTCCTACTAATTAAGATTTAGGCTTGTGTTGTCCTCTGTTGAGTCCTTTGACACCACAGTGTAAGCGATCCGCATTGATTTTATTTGCTCATTTCTTTTTAATTGCATGGATTGTATCCCAGTGTAACTGGACCTCCCCACAACCACCCAGTTCATGAGAATCCAAGACAATATTATTTCTGTCCTTTAAGAAGGACTCCTTCTGAGATGATAAAATAGAGCACCTTGCCATTGTTTTACTTACAAATGATATAGATCGATAGCATGGCAGGAACCAAGCTACAGTACAGAGACACACAGTACCTACACAGTATAGCCTGCAAGATGTCGACTGCTTGTTTCTATTGAGACCATTGAAGAAAATCATCCTGTCATCCATGTGCTTTAACTAAACGGTATTCAATCAATTATTCGGAGTCCTCCTAAAGTACCAAATAAAAATACTGCTTCTTTAAGGTAAATCTGAGACCTTTAACAGACACATACACACAAAAGTGCACACGTTGACTCAGTAAGCGCATCAAGCATCACTTAGCCCCGTAGAAGGGATCTCCATATCCTCCACCCAGAACCAGTCTCTGTTCTCTCTAATTGCTACTGGTTGTGAAAGAGCTGCAAAGTTTACATCACGTACTAATTTAATCTATTTTCTTCACTGACAGCATTGCAGTTATATTCTATGGTGGTAGTTTTACCTTATGTGTTCTGATAGTAAATATCTAATAATATTTGATCATCAAATTACCACCTGGAGACAGGCTAGTTGTTCAGGTTAAAAACAAATGAGATGACAACTGCTGCCCAACGTTTTGTATAATTAGTAATACTTTACTGGTATATTCTTGGTTCACTAACTCATCCACTGTAGATGAAGATACAGATCGAGGAAGTTTTAATCTCCCATTGAAAATGTTTAAGTGGAAAATGTATCCAGTCTTGATATTATAATGATATTATTAGCATTCTCGGGAACATGGCAAGCTTGGGTGGATTCTGTGTTTAAGTGAACAAACTACCAGTGTCAAGAGAGCTAGAATAAAAGAAATAAAACGTCCAGTCCCGGTTTTCAAAATAAAGCTCTTATTGATGATTTTATACATTTTTGTTTGAGTAATACAAACTACCAAAGAGCAGATAAAGAATATATTTGAGTTATTTTAGGATTTTAAATTTGAAGGCACAATTGGTTCAAGTCTTATTCGAGGTATTCTGTCTGTCTGCTTGACTCAGCTGCTGGCTGTGTTCTTGGAGACGAGTATGCAGTAATTATTATGGAACTGTGATATATGACTCTTGTTCGGTAAAACCTCTAGCATAATAGTTACAAATGTTATGCTGCATTACTGTACATGGCAATGCATAATTCTACAACAATTGATTCATGTTGTTTTGATAACAGGTACAAGTGTGTTGGTTATCTGTAGTAATCCCTTGGTTGAGAGTTGCCATGGTATTGAGTCCAATGCAATGGTGTGGCTTTGCAGGCGCTTCTTCTTCGTCGTTTGGGTTTGGCTTTTTCTTCCTCTCCCCCAGGCTCGGGGCCGAGGGGTTATCCTTTTACCACCCTGGCCTGGGTGAGGGCTACACTTCAGGGCACACCTCTAGAAGCCACCATCTTGTCATCCAAAACCGTCAGGCGATGCACGAGTCCAGGATGACAGTCCGCGGTTTGTTCCTCTGCGCCACACTCGCACGCCGCGCAAAGGACCAAGCCCCATCTGTGCATCGATGAGCAGAAGCATCCAACGCCAGTCCGGAGGCGGTTAAGCCTCAGCCAGGCCAGTCTGGGCAGGTCCATCCCGGTGAGGGAAGGACCGGAGACTGGGACGAGGCTACGGAGTCTGGAGGTGTTTGCCTCCCACTGCATGCGCCAGATGTGATCCGCCCATCCTGCCGCACTGATGTTGAGGTCTCTGCATTTCTGCAGGAGATCTCGTGCGGCACAAATGGGTGTCTTGATTTGTGGCGCCGGGGAGGCTCTGCTGTTGCAGCGAGCCTATCGTTGTCGCAAATGGTTAGGCTCCACGGCCCGGCAGGCGAGACGTGCTGTGCCTCTTGCGCGGCAGAGCTCAGCGGGCTGGATGCCTGCTAGGATGGGAAGGTTGTCCACAGGAGTGCGATGCAGGCATCCTGTCATGATACATAAGGCTTTGTTGATTGGCGGATCGATGAGGCAGGTGTGAGTGCTGCGACACCATACTGGTCACACTGGTCGAGTAGACCAGGGCTAGGGCTGCTGTATGCAATGTTCTTGAGCCGGCGCCCCAGTCTGATCTGACCAGTGGCCTCATCAATGCCACATGAGCTATTAATTTCTTGCACAGTGACTCAAGGTGCCGGTGAAATGTGAGCGACCTGTCCAATGTCACGCCGAGGTAGGTAGTCTCGGCGCAACATGGCAGAGGTGTTCCATTGATGTTAATTCGTAGCTCACGTTTAGCCTCCCTGTTGTTAAGATGGAAGGCTGCCGACACCATCTTCGCCTCGCTGAGCTTCAATCTCCATTTCCGGAGGTATGCCACTAGTGTCTGCATGTCCAGGCGCTGTGTGGTCTGAACACTGTCACATGCATGAGTAAAGGAGGCTCTACAATTAGTCTGTTCTTACAGATGTAACATAATTACTACAAGACTTTCTTATTCCAAATGATAGCTTGACGGTAGTTTATTAAAATGTAATCTGTGGTATTATAATGATTCAATTTGATTAATTAAACAATCAAATTAACCTTTTAATGTATCTTTACACAAACTCCTCCCCCATTATATTGGCACGACGTGTAGACTACCAATCGACAAAGTTAAATGATAGCAACAGATCCTAGAATTTAACTTTTCTGGTTGTGAAGAAGAATCTTTGGGTTCCTGGTTACAGAGGCACAATCTAGTGAGGACAGTTTGGTCTGCTCGGTGTGTTTGTCTCACCTTGAACAAAAACAAGAAGTGTGATTTGTCTTATATTCCATCAAATTCATTAAAAAAAGTACTCTCTCATTAAAGATTATTGTTTGCAGTGTTAGATGGATGTTATAGTGTAGTTTGACTTCCAAAGGTATTAGAACATAGAGCCAAACATTGTATCACTGTCAAAATACTGTTACTGTAGTCACTGTAGGTTTTAAAAGGTTGCCTTTAGTGTATATCTGTGCAGAGTACAGTCCACATGCAACGGTCTATGGTCTCTCTTTCGATATTCAGTATTCCAAATAATTTTATTTCATTTTTCTGATTTTAAGTTGATGTAGATGAAAATCCACAACTTATACAGTTCTGAACAAGATTATTTACTTATATTTTATGCTGATAATGTACAATATCTTCTAAAATAATTAGGAATTGAAACAATGTTCAGTCTTCACACATGCATCTGTATTTATTTAACAGCACATGATCAAACAATACAAATATATTTTATGGCTTCAAAATTGAAAAGTGATTATTGGCACTTTTTTCTAATAGTTGCCCAGCAATCAATAAGCTTCCTGCATCTGCTGGCAGGTTCTCCACTCTTCAGTTGTAACCCGCTGCAGGATTGAAGGATTCCTTTGACCAACTACACTTTTCAGGTCTTGCCATTGGTTCTCAATAGGACTAAGATCAGGACTTTTGGATGTGTTTTGGATCATTGTCAATGGGCAGGGGGACCCATGAACTTCAATTCACACCCAGTTTCTTGACAATGGGCATCACATTTTGCTCCAAAATGCTATGCTAACGTTTTGATTTCATGATGCCCTTATTACGTTTGTGTCAAAGTTCAAGGACATCTGAGATTAATTTTTCTCATACCACCTTGTCCTAGGAGATTCAATCTCAATGAGCAGCAAATTCCTTAATAACATTGCGAATGTGGACACAGAAATACCAAGGTGGCCTTACAATATAGCCTTGTTCAAAGTTATTCCACTGCATTCCATGATATTGTTATGGAGAAATGACCTTACCTTCACCAAGGAGTTTATGTTTTCGCCCCTGTTAATTAGTTTATTTGTCTGTATGTATGTGTCAATTCAGCAGGATATCTCAAAAACATGAAATTTGGTGGATTGAATGGCCATAAGACCAACAAAAAACAATTGATTAGATTAGATTTTCCGCCATTAGACAATTATTGTTTTTGGTTTTTTTGCCATAAGTATGCAACAGAGATAGAGACTTCATTCTGAATTCTGAATTCTGAGGGTAAGGTCAACAAATGAATGTAATTGTTAGGAATAATCTCTTTGGGTGTAACAATAAGATGGACAATTGTTCAGTGTTGGCAGTTTCCATGTGGGCATCTGGAGTTCTTCACAAAAGCGCTGAGTGTGAGGATGAGTAAATCATCTTTTAGAATTCCATTAGACAGGTCGGATGACGCACATGGCTCTAAAATGCATAAATAGAAATATCAGACATGTGTTTTATATCAATAGTGTTGTATTGTTATAATATTCCTCTCGGCTTTTACAGTAAAGTAGCATTACAGGGTTTTCCACTGGCTCTTTTCTCATCATGTCAAGGAGTTTCAAGGCTACTATATTCCCAAAAAATATGAAACCAGCATTCCAATTACTACTACTAATAATAATAATACATTTTATTTAAAAGCGCCTTTCTGGAAACCCAAGGACACTGGACAAGAGAAATCAATACAATAATATAGCCTATATACATACATTTTAAAATGTAACATCTTAACCCCAGCACACTCCATTAGATAAGGAAAATATCTTGAATATCAGAGATGAAGCAATCGATGGAGTGCTTTTACAGGATGTACATGCGCTATGGTCACACACATCTTTTGAATAGCATGTTGTTGCTGGAGTAATTTGCAAAATCATTTTCACCGTATAATGTTTAGCTGAAAATGTGAATATTTTATGTCATTTTAAATGCTGCCTTTAAGTGCTAATACACTTATTTTTCACAGGAAATGCTTTGAAATGAAATTCTTGAATATTAAATTAAGCTACTGATTGTGAATGCTAAGTGAAAAGCTCTATGGTGGCCCACTAGTGAAACCACTTTTACAATGCATGCATCCCTCTCCTTTAAGGAAAATGATGAGACACTCAACAGCAAGATTAAAGACAGAACAAACAGAAAAAGGACAATACACGTGTAGCCAGCAGTAGCACAAATGTGAGCAGCACAGCAATATAAACTGCAGCAGAACAGACTAACACCAAGACAAGGATTAGTTCAAATACAAATAACACAAGAGACTGGGTACATCTGGAGAACAACAGACATGGCATGGATGAGCAAGAACAATCGAGACACAGCTGAAATCCAATAAAACAAACAAAAGCCCTTTGCTATTCATTCAACTCTTGCAGCTGCAAACTAGAACCAGTGCTCAGGAAAGAACTATCTTTGGAATCTTTTAGCAGGATGTGCTTGGTAGCGTGTTATTTACAACAGACATGGCTATGTTTGTATCAAGATTGTCACATGAGGGTACAACCGGGGTGGCTAATCGTGAGAATCGGGAAGATTCCTGGTGGGCCGCTGGTTGTTTGGACGGGTGACGGGTTGAGAAATCTATGTATAACATCATGTATATTGTCTGCCTGCACAGGCCGCTGGTGCTGCCGAGCCGCTGCTGTCAAGCCTCGTACTGAAGCCGCGCACACACACACACACACACACACACACACACACACACACACACACACACACACACACACACACACACGCCGTAAGGTCCTAGTGGTATTTTAAAACCAAATGAAGCATATTGGTCAAACATTAGCATTAGCTTGTAATTATCAGCCCAAAAAAATTGCCTATTTTTTCTCAGAAATGTGAGGTTTGAAGTTATAGTGGTCCAAATGAGTGGGGAAAAAAGGATCTATCAATATCATCCTATCAGCAGATAGTTACATTGGGGGCTCTGGGGATGCAGGGGTATTTGATGTGTGTATAAAGGTGGATAGAACAATAACATTTAGGCCTATTTAGGCACGTTGGCCCTCTTTGTCAACCTGATAAGGTCACATGAGGCTGTGGAAGTGGGCTGGTCTGAGGCATGAAACTCCCGGGCTGAAAATGACTCCCACTCCGGCCCTACATTAGGGAGTGTCAGAACAAGGACACTATGTGATTGTGAGCCAAATCATTTTACTTCAGGTATGTTAAGATGTCCAGTTTGTAATGTAAAGCAGTGCAACGCCGTATCTTGTAATGTTCACCGATAGAGAACATCAAACTGATTAAATACACCCTCATGATATGCAAGATATTCAGGATTTGTTATGTGGTTCACATAATTTCTGTACAGTTCATATCTCAAGCTCTTAAGTACTTTTACTACAAAAATGTTTGTGGAGGTGTAATGTGCCATGTCTGATTGCACGTCTGCCTGTTCATGTGTCAAGACTGAGCCCTTGAATCAAAGGTCAGACTCTGTGGTGTGCCGGTGGGACAAAAAATGAATCTGTGACTTCACCTCACTTAGCCTGAGTGGGGCACTATAAGGGCACTTTGTCGCATCATTGTGAAAATTGGTACATGTGCTGAGTAGAAATTGTAGCATTTGAACCATTGTGCTTGTTCTGGTGGCAAGAGACCATCAAACATAGCCTGACATTGCCAGACCAATTCGCAAATGCGTCTGGAACCTCTCAGTTCATTTTCGATTTCCAAGGGGCGTTATCAACGGGCGCAGACCAACACAGACTGAATGGGAGGGGGCCCAAACGTATCTGGCAGAGCAAATAAAACATGAGCTTGCAGATTTGTCTGGTTCCCAGACTACGTCAAACATATTATGAATTAACAAATGTATCATACTATAGATGAAGCAGGTTTTCACTAGATGTTTGGTGGCATAGTGATTTGTTCTGTGGTGGGGGTGAAGTGTAGAACTGCCCCTAAATGCCTCCACACAAATCCCAAACAGTTTTCATGTTGAATTAAATTGCTATTCTCTATTTGAGTACTGGGAAGTGCAGTGAAGTCTCTCACCTCTTAACACATTGCCATCTGGCAGTAAAATGTTGGCTGCAGTGTTGATGTGCGGTGCTTTATGCTATGGCAGTACATTGGAAAACAGGCTACTAGTAATTATCTGCAGGGGGATCATGCAGACCAAAATTTGCACCAGAGCAGACACAATCGGATCAGGGAGATATGGGGTGGGTTTCCCGATAGCGACTGATCTTGAAAAATCAAAACAGCACATTCTGAAAGTTAGAAATCGTCAAAAAGTCATCATTTAGTCGTTGGTATTGAATTGAACAACCAATTGAAGTGAACAACTGTATCAACCTGGAGATATATATTGGTAATCTTTTGCTGTGGGGCAGTAAAAATCTTACTCCTTTTTCCAATCCGCTTGATTTGCATGTCTTTAGTTAGTACTGCACCTCACTCTGAGGTGGCAGTCCTAATGACTGAGCCACCGTGTGCCCTGAAATACAAGACATGAAACAGCACTTTTGAAATTTAAAAATAAAATAGTAGAAGTAAAAACATGCACTGTATGTATAATTTGCATCAATGCCTGCAATTGGAATGATGTGGAAAAAATACACAGCAGGTGGCATAGCAATCAACTTTCTCAGGCAGATTATGTGGGAAGTGATCAACTCCCATTGTTGGCTGCATAGTGCTCAGGATGCAGGCATTTCCCTCCAGTTTGTACAAGCAGACGGTGAAAGTTATTCTTTCCATTTTCATCATTTCTGAATCGTCGAGCAGACTTCTCTTTGTGTGTACTGGGTGCAATTCTTTTTGTTGCTCATTCATCATTCCCAATGCAATAGTATTCTCCTCTGGTTGATTCATATCAATACCGGAAGGCTAATTGCCGTACTGATGATCCAGTGGTGATGCTCATCAGCAGTTTTGATTGCACATTTCATGAATACTGTACACACAGTCACTTTCCAGAGAGGAACAGCAATGGATACTCTATATAATGGGTAATTTCAAAGATTCAACAGATGACAGCATTATATAATTCCTTTTGAGCCAGATGACAAAGACATACCATATCTGTCCTGTTTTGCTCTCCCTCTTTTTATCACAGGCATTACATTGTGCCATGCTGTAATGATATGTTGGGATGCTTTAGCCTGATAAAGAAAATCTTTGATGCCAACAATGACAAGCAACACAATTATATTATACAATATATTATACAATCTATTGTAAAACAAGCACAACTGAGGCAAGTTTTCAAATTGATTAAATTCAAGTTGAACACTACACAGTTATATTTTGTGTTTCAGACTTCAAACTGTTTCCAAACCAGAAAATAAGGATGGATTTGATAAAGATGTGTAAAACAGATATATTACTACTTTAATTCAACATCACAATATTAATCTTTCACATTGATGGATACCCTAGTCAAGATTTGACACCTTTTCTCCTTTTTAGAGCACTCTCTCTTTGCTTTTTGCATAGAGATCTGCCTGCGAAGAACTTACAGTAAAGGCCAGGTGACA
Organism: Diretmoides pauciradiatus; assembly: GCA_900660315.1. NCBI lineage: Eukaryota > Metazoa > Chordata > Actinopteri > Trachichthyiformes > Diretmidae > Diretmoides > Diretmoides pauciradiatus. Next base: position 5,960 of record CABFOS010090157.1, on the reverse strand, counting down.
CTTGTTGATTCTAAGCCCAATTGGACAAACCCTCATAGTGTGAACAGCCTCAAGACTGGAGACTTTGGCCCACCAACAAGATTCTGGCAAACGTATTTGATTTCATCGGATTCAATCTGGCCGCGCTCCTGTAGTGTTAAGTGGTCCAAGACTTGCCAAGACTGAAATCTGAGAGTGTTTCTGACAACGCCAATAGGAGTTTATCTCAAGGGGGAAGAAAATGTGAATAAACTGGAAGATTAGTCAGAATTTGAGAAAATAGAGATTCAAAACTCCACAACTCTACAATTTTAGTTACAGGATGAAATGTTATAAAAAATAAATAAAACAATGGCAAAGTCCCTGATCAATTTACTGATTTACTAACAGTGGTGGAATGTAACTAAGTACATTTACTCAAGTACTGTACTTAAGTACTATTTGGAGATAGCCTACTTGTACTTTACTTGACTATTTCCATTTCATGCTACTTTATACTTCTACTCCACTACATGTCAGAGGGAAACATTGTACTTTTTACTCCACTACAGCTTTAGTTACTAGTTACTTTGCAGATTGTGATTATTAATACAAATTATAAATATTGTAATTGTAAATAAATAGATTTTTATACCCAGCAGTATATAAAGTAATTAAAATTAGCTCCATCTTTACCAGCTGCAACACTGAAGTGATGAACACATGAATGCAATCAATAATTATAGTCAAATAACATGATATATATGATTCATTCTGCATTCTGACTTTTACTTTCACTACTTTAAGTATATTCTGATGCTAATACTTTTGTACTTTGACTTAAGTCAGATTTTGAATGCAGAACTTTTACTTGTAACAAAGTATTTTTACACTGTAGTACTGCTACTTTTACTTAAGTCCAAGGTCTGAATACTTCTTCCACCACTGTTTACTAATTACAAATTAATAGTAACACGACTCATATATAAATGATATCCTAATAAGAAATGTATTTTGTAATTGTATTTACAGTGATCTGTGGCGGATGAATGGGGAAATGTTTTTGAATGAAATGAAATGTGTGATCCCTTCATGTGCACACAGCTTCCCCAGTGGACGGCAAGCAAACTGATCATTTTGTCTGTATTGGCCTCATCAGGCAAGATTTTAACTTGTCCCCTAATTGAGGCTTAAATTGTACTATAGGCTGCAATTACCTATTTGCATAACTATTTTGGTGTGTGCCTGCACATCAAGTGAGGACTTCATGTGACAAAGGCGCGTGTGTATAGGTGTTAGGAGGCAGGACAGTACATCTCAATGACAAGCAATTCAGTGTATTTTCATTCATCAAGATGACCAGCCTCCAAGTGATTAATGTTCCTGATGTGAGCCAAGCTTCATCGCATGGTGGAAAGCTGGAATAATGGATTTGTTCTTATAGAGGGCGTGGCTACTGAAGGCTCTAGCACCACTCAGCACATCAAAATAGCAAGTCTGTTGTGGACAGAAATACCTTTAAAATAACTTTGACAGTTCATAAAATGCCCTAATTAAAATGCTTGAAATATGAAAAAAATATGCACATCACTTGAAGGGGTGCTGGGCTAAATATAAACTCAATGCAAAAATAATAGAACCCGCACACACTGGAATGCTCCAAAAAGTGTTTTACTTCTTGATAAGATAAGGACAACGTTTTGAGCGTTCGGCTCTTCGTCAGGTCATCATGTGCAGGTTCTATTATTTTTGCCCTAATAAAAAATGCCCCAGATAATTAGGAGTACCCTTTTTTGTATTTCACCTGTTCATTGAAATTCACACATGAATGTGACTACTGTACTCCATGGCCCACTGTACTGTAGGTAATTTATGGGAGCCTATGACAGGAGGATTCTTTTCTAGGTGAGAAAAATTGAGCGTGTTTTATCAGCAAACAACCAACCAGCCTGAAAAAGTATAAAGTGTACCATGCAGCCAGCAGCAAATGAAAATTCCACCCCCACAACAACAAAAACCTCAACAATTGAGGAATGGAAGATGGACTGTCAAGTTTACAGCAGTGGCAAAGAAGTATGGGATGTGTGCTATATTATGATTTCAAATAAAACAAATCTAGTTTAAGAAAATAAGGTTTATTTATATTTTATTAAGGCAAATGTATTATTTCATACTAAATAAGTAATACAATTATTTTCCCCCTAAAAATAACAATACACCTTGAAAAACAAAAAAATGTCTTAGGCGGTAAACACACCGGCACCAAAGCGCCGTGATGCATCATATGACACGTATCAAGTGCCGCCCTAGCACCTGCTGCGCGTCAACAGGACACCCACTACTTAGACTTGATTTCTCACCTCATCTTTTTACCACTGTTCTTGTAATGGCGGGATTGTGGGTCATATAGCTCGGGATATTTCTCGACCTCAACAACTAGTCTCTCCTCATCCATTGTTCTAACGTTACACAAACAACAGATGGTAACAGCAAGAGCTGAGGAGAAGTCGAGCTGCCATGGGAGCAGAGAAGAAGAGCTGCTACGGGAGCCAGGATATACAAAACAGCTTTAAAAAGTGCTTTTTTGTGAAATAGGACAGTGGCATGAAGTGTCAGTTTGTGCACTTTGAATGGAGGTTATTTAGAATGGAGCGTTCTGAACACCAAAATGTGATCAAATGCTAGACAAGAGCATATTCAAAATATTAAACACTGACCCAACACAGATGCTGTGTACAGCCTACTGTTGTAGTTTAGAAAAATCCTCAGCAGTTACACAGTGCCAATGTAAAAGCATTTACCATTGCTCCATTTTTAGAGTGACTGGGATATACAAGGTTCAAAGTACTGTTACAGTAACGCATATCTAATGTCTAAATGGTAGTGACCAAATAAAGCTTTAATAAAGAATGCGGGGCTGCCCTACAAATGGGAAAGTCACTGAGTGAGTGATAAGTTACACTGTGTGATGAAGTTACACCATTGGTCAACTTGCGCACACATGAGGTTTGCACACGTGATGAAGTGATTACAGAGCAAAATAAACATGGAGGCAGACCGTCATCATTGTGACGGTAGACGTGGGAAAGCAGCGGTCCTCATTTACATTTACTGAACTCTTCATGAGTGTAGCAATGCTACACCCATAGCACGTAGCATAGCACCGTATTCATGTAGTATTGTATTGTACATGAGGGAGAGCGCAGACGGTCAGGGCTGTAATACTGGAGTCCAGTCGAGACCGAGTTTTGACGGTCTTGGTCTCATCTTGGACTCGTAGTTAATATGACTCGGACTTTAATTGGTCTCGGGAGTGAATATGACAGTCAGGAAATAAAATTCCAGTGTTTGGCGGAGGGTTACACCATAGGTCAAGAGAGAAGGAGAGGGAGAGCGCACACGGTCCAATAATTGTTTTTATAATTATAATCTCTTCTAAGAGATTATAATTCTATAATTAAATTCTCAAAACATGCTAGTTTGGTTGGAATGTCTTTAGGAACCTCCCATCTATTTTAGGCAATAAACAAAAATATACTATTTTAGTCAATAAATACATTCGTAGCCTTGGCTAACACATTGCTACAGTATAGTATTGGTCTCGAATTGGACTTATACTTTTGTGGTCTTGGTCGCCACCCCCCCACCCC
>CABFOS010089446.1:3280-16871 GCA_900660315.1 Diretmoides pauciradiatus | reverse complement strand
GTATGTGTGGATGCATCAAGCTGCTTCTGGTGCACTGCACACTCTCTTGGGCAGAGCCACTTCCCCTCGTCACCATGCCCAAGAGAGTGTGCAGTGCACCAGAAGCAGCTTGATGCATCCACACATACTTTAAGCTCCCCACATCCACCGCCTGCCATCACAGCTATCACGCTGCCAGGTTTCTTCTGAAGCGAATGGGCGGTGCGGGGTCTGTTGTTTACAGCACTTGACACAGCTTGAAGAGGATTGTGCGTCTGTGTTCGTCATTCTGTTGTTTACAGAGGAGTGTGAAACTGACATGCTGCAGAAACATGCGGTCACTGGCGGTCACTCCTGGGTCTGACCTTTCCCCTCCACCCATGCTGGTCATCTAGGGAGAGGAAAACAGAGCATAAGGTAATCTCACAGATGTTGTTTTTGTCCCAACAGAAATACATGCCTCACATTTTGCTGATGTTAAGTTGTTTGTTATTAAATTCTCTTTCGCTTAGAACTTGATGCAATATGCAAATCTCTCAAAATGCACATTGATGAGTTTCATTCCCGAGCTAGGTATAAAGTCATGGTAGGTACAGTAGTCATAAAACATGCAAACAGGAGTTTCGGGATTCTCTGTTGCTCTGTTTCTCTCTCTCCATATGGCGCGCTTGACCATGCTATCGCCTTATTCGACAAGTGATTGTTTTAAAATCCTAAAGGAATTTGCTTTTAGAACCTAAGCTTTACATTTTAAAAACATCTTTGGGGCAATGTAGATGCATGTAGAGGGTTAAAAAGCTATTTATATGTTGCATGTATTACGACCCCAAAGCTGAGTCTGAGGAGGAAAGGGTATAACGGTGCACATATAATGTAAAGTCATCTGTTGGCTGACAGTCCAAACGGCCAAGAGTGGTTGGAGAGGAAAAAAAGGTTAAAATGAATGCAGTAAAACAAAAGCTGTGGTGAAAATGCAAGGCTGATGAACCAAAAGACTCTCTCTCTCTCTCTCTCTCTCTCTCTCTCTCTCTTTCTCTCATATTCTCTCTCTCTCTCATATTCTCTCTTCCCCCTCTGAGGGCAAGAGGAGGAAGGGTGTTGGTCATGTCTTGACAGCCAAATGGGAAATGGTTCACTTGATAACTGAACCAGTTAGTAGCTTTTTCTCTCAGATATTTCCTGCAGTCATCTCTGACTATAGGTAGGCAGAGGGGATCTCCGAATTATAACCTGTAGGCTTTGCTGCCGTCCTTCTCATAGCCCAGTTTAATTTGTTGTATACCTATACTTTGTGGTAGGTCAGCTTATATTTGTTGTGTAATATTTATAAGTAACTAGATAACAAATCAATATTTATTTCTGCAAATGTACCTACCAATTGATTGTTGGTGCATTACTGTAACTCCATTACCTGTCATCTCTCCTTGTGTTGTGCTGTTGCAGGTCTTGGGTCATAGGTGATTGAATGAAAAAGTGAATGATTGTGTATGACAAGTTGGCACAATTCAAAAACACACCATCACCACTCTGATAATGTAAAATATATCTTTGAAGAGAAGATTATTTATTTTCTGTGACCACAGGAAAGGGCATGTGTATGCTGCGTTTTCTTAAACTGTGCCAGCAGTGTGTGTGTGAATGAGGGAATGACTCTGAATACGTCTGATTTGTGGGGGCAGTCTCTGAATACCTCCTCCCCACAATGTGCCCACAATCTGACCGGCTGGGAGCAGCGCATGGATCAGCTCTATACCTATTTCTACCTGCTACTCTTCATTCCTGGTCTCCTGCTCAATACTGTTGCACTCTGGGTCCTCTGCAGACATATTAGGTAAACACACACACACACACACACACACACGCAGCTTCACCCACATTCTGGTCATATATAACCTCTCTCTCTCCTCTACTGTACATTGCCCCACAGCAAGAAGACCAAGGCTGTGATCTTCATGATAAACCTGGCATTAGCAGACCTGGCCCACGTCCTCTCTCTGCCTCTCAGGATCTACTATTACTTCACACATACCTGGCCCTTTGGCCACACCATCTGCTTGCTCTGCTTCTACCTCAAATACCTCAACATGTACGCCTCTATAGTCTTTCTGGTAAGCAGCCAATCAGAGAGAAGATGAGTCACTTTTCTCTAGAAATCCAATGCAAAACTCACCTTTTTTTCTGTCGAATCCTCTTCCAGGTGTGTATCAGCGTGCAGAGGTGTGTGTTTCTACTCAAGCCTTTCTCTGCTCGTCAGTGGAGGCGGCGCTATGACCTGTTGATCAGTATTACATTGTGGGTGGTGGTTGGCCTGGCCTGCTCACCTTTCATTCTGATGAGGAGCAGCAGCAGCACCACCAGTACCAGTGTCAGTGCCCGTGCCAACACAAACCATGACGTGACCTATCCCTTCCATGCCACTTCTACCCAAGGCCCCATCGCTAACACCAAGCTCTATGCATCAGTCTTGTATACAAGCCCCACTTTCAGGCCAGTCTCCAGTCCCAGTCCCCCCCAAGTTGGTTGTTTTAAGGACTTGCCCACACGCCGGCTGCCCCTCCCTCTAGTTCTCAGCATGATGGCTCTAGCTGAGCTGTTTGGTTTCCTCCTTCCTTTGGCTGCCATCAGTTACAGTTCCTTCCGCATCTGCCGCTCCCTCAACCAGAGACAGAACCAGGATCAGCAGAACACCCAGGCTGCGCTCAACTCTTCAGCACGCCACCACCTTCGCTCAGCCTCCTCCTCAGCCTGCCAGACAGACAAACCATTGGACAAGCACACAAACGGTGAGAAGCGACGGGCCCTACGGTTGGTACTCAGCTGCTCTGCCCTCTTCTTGGTTTGCTTTGCCCCCTACCACCTCAACTTCATGCTCTACCTGATGGTGTCTCAGGATATAGTGGTCCACTGTGCTACGAGGTTGGCCGTGCGTCAGTTCCACCCGGTGTCTCTGTGCCTGGCCAGCCTAAGCTGCTGTCTCAACCCTCTGCTCTACTACTTTGTAACAGCTGAATTCAGATTGCACCTCACCAGACGCACCTCCTCCTTCAACTCCTCGCTCATCTCCTCCCCAGTCACCTCCCCTACCCAGCGCCACGCAGTGCCACCAGAAAGACTGATGAGCATGGACAGCGTTTTCTCAGACAGGGAGTAGCACAGTTCAGATTGATTCAAAACAAATGTGTTTTACTTCAGGGGATGACCTAACTAAACTTTAGAATGTATTCTGTTGAACTGAAAAACAGACTGAATTGACCGGATACCAAGTTGGACAAGAGAATGATTCCCAGGAGGACATGGCCTCGCTCCATGTGACAGCTGATTACAAACCGAACCAAGAGCTGTCTGACCTTAATGTGATGATACTCCCTGGAGGCGCTGCGTTAGAACAAACAGATCTGTTTGTGTTTCGTTATAAAAGTACAATCTATGTAAATATCTCTCTGCTTGTGCACTGCCATCTTGTTTGCATGTTATGGGTTGCATAGGGCTGGTTGTGTTTTCTCCTCTTACATCCTCACGTGTGTTCACAAACCACAATAAAAACAACTTTGAATAAGCTATGGAACCGTCATGGGTATGCCAGTAAATGACAAAATCTGCTTAAATACATGTATTGTATAATAGAGGTAAATAAAAGCAAGTGTGCACTTTCTTAATTATCCGTGGACGTGACTTTTGTTTCTATTCTGCCATGAGATCGCGAATAGAGAATTTCATTGGGTTGCAGTGTAAAGACAGGCGGGGTGAGTAGTGGCAGCAGACAGTTGGCAGCAGTTGCAACCGCTCTCAAAACCAATAACCTCTATGCTCTGAGGTTGGCAGTTCAACTGTAACTCTGCCCCCCTCCCCCTGCATATGGTACCCCCAACCCTCTCTAGCCCCCAGATGCACATCCAGATGTCTTATTTACCCACTGGAATAATCTACCATCCTCTCTCCTCTCTTCCTGCCATCATAATACACATCCATCATTACATCACATTGCTGCCATTTTGTTTCTGAAATGATCAAGACATCAAATGAAGGAGAAAGGGAGGGAAGAAACTTTGTGTGTCTCAATCTGGTATTGAGATGGTAATCCTATGTCCTCTGGTTGCATGTACTTTATGCGTTATCACTTTCCCCGATCCATGCTTGCCACTTCCTTCTGTTTTCTTTTTAACTTACTAAAAATTACAAAAGTGAGAGATCTGAGTTGTCATTGCTCTGACAAGAAAAGAAAACAATTAATCTGAATAAATAGGAAGGAATTCTGAGCCTTCTCTTCATCATGGGCAACGATAGGCCCACGGGAACCTCAATACCAAAACTGAAAGAGAGAAATCACCCACAAACAGACATCGACCCTAATAGCAGAAGTGATGATCATGCCAGAAAATCTCTGAAACCACTCCCCCCATTCTCACAGGAAGCCCTATCTATGCTAAAACTCTCAGTGTCAAGTAGAGAGAGAGAGAGAGAGAGAGAGAGAGAGAGAGAGAGCTGGAGAGAGTGAGAGAGAGAACTTGACGGTGACAGCAAGGCAGGAAGAAACACACAAAGTAAAAAGAGACAGGAAATGTCAAAGAGAAAAAGAGTGAGATAGGTGTGAGCGAGAGAGAGAAGGCGGGACAAAGAAAGTTAATGGTACTTCATTCTAGGTAGGTGGGGGTGGGGGGGTCATGTGTGTTGACTAATGCTCCACTCTTCTGCCTTTCGCCTGTAATACGACAGACATTCAGTCATCCAGAGAGCCGTTTGAGAACAGAGGTAAGATATTTACAGACAAAACTTTAAGTTCATCTATCCAGTTGTTTAAGAGTTTGAGAGTGAGCTTGTTAGAGGGTGAGGAGGGGGCCAGGAATGCCTTAACAGTGGAGTCATGGCTTGTGGGAGATCTCATGTGTTTCTCCAATGTGTGGAATGTCTGTTATGTAGTGGTGTGTGTGTGTTTGTGTGTGTGCCTGTGTTGTCTGTGTACTTCTGTATCTGTCTGTGTCTGTGTGTTAAACAGGATCACATCTGTCTTGTGTCTTACAACAGTGCACGTGGAGGGACCGCGCTGCTCACTGCAAACACTTGGTGCCAGGTGCCATGTCAGACTAGAACAGCTCTTACATGCAGACAACCCACAGAGAGATGAATCATAGCGGATACAATACTTTGTTTCCATTGGTAAGACCTGAGGAGTTTTGTTACTGAGTCCCTACTGTAGGTAGGAACATATTACGAGCATCCGTTTTGTTTCTGCATTTCATCATCTGAATATTGAACTTCTTCGGTCATCTCAGTATAGTCACATATCAACAAGATAAGAAGACATCTTGTGATATTTCATCTTGTGATGATTCAGCATCAAATTATTTGTGATTAGTCAACATCACAGACAGGCCTGCTTTGATTGGTCAAAATCACGGATACTGCCGTAGGATCATTACTAAGAAGCCATTTGGCACCAAATGAACAGCATATGACAGCTCCTGGGCAAAAAGACATGGAAAGAAAGATATGATATATGAAGTTGAATTGATGCGGGGAAAGTCCCACAAAGGTTAAAGGTCATTGACGGTAGAGGGAGACTGAATACACAGAGTCCATTGGGAACCCTTTCTGAGAACTTGTGAAGCAGGACAAAAGGCAGTCAGAGCACATGGCCAGAGGCTGAGGCAGAGCACTGTGGACTGTGGAAGAGTTCATATCTCCTAATCCAGAGCTGTATGGGGCACGAAGCCAGCGATCGAACTGTCCAGAAACTCTTCCTCCATTCCTCCTATCCTCTTTCACATCCTTTCTGAGGGCAGAGCAGAGGGGGGCATGTACTGGTAGTTAATGGCATGTACATAAATAATAATCAGCACTTCTGTAATTGCTAGTTTGGAGTGCTTGTTGGCAACTCGCTGCTGAAAAGCCTGAGATGGGAGTATCACACCCATGATTTGAAGTAAAATTCTATATCTATATATATTTTAGGTGTCAGTTTTTTTGAAACGGTAGCTTCATTTCAATGCAGATAGCAAGCCCGTCTCACCCTGGCCTGACAAACCACACTACTATCACTCCCGCTCTGCTTCAAGGTTTTCACACTCTTAGCAGCACCAGATATTGTACGCTGGAGGTGGAGATGCTCAACACTGAAAGCTCTGTAGGAGGACGTCAAATGAATTCCTCTGTGGGTTTGCACATTTGAAATGTCACTGCAAAAATTGTGATCTCACACACTTGATTACTGTGCTATGCACTGTGTAAACATATAATGTACAATTTGTTATTGTGTGTGTTTCTAAAGAGCTCGTTCTCGATACCAGGATATCACCTGTATAGTATACAAATTATCTAGGCAAACAAGGTGCAAAACATGCTTTTCCCTCGGGCTGGAGGAAGCTCTACTTTGATGTACCTACTGTAGATAGACCTGAATAAAAGGACCATGTTGTTCGGCCTTTCAGCTTTGTGGCTTTTGGACACAATTTTAGATGTCTCTGGGAAGTTTCTGGGAATGTCTTTGAGCTGCCTTACTCATTGTCTCTCCTCTATCCAACCAGGAGCTGTGTTACTGGGATTGAGTGTAGTCTGAACCAAGATAAGACAAAGACCAGACGAGGACCAGCGGTTTATACACAACCATACATAGACTCCACTAGAAAACGACTGCTCTCTCGTTGGACGGAGCATGAACTCCATGATGGACAGCATGGACGCTCAACCACATCTGTCCCCCGAAGAGTGACTACAGGAATATTCCCAAATATATCCCTCTTCTTCCTGATCAACGAGGCAACAGAAGCTTGCCCTGACAGTTGTCTGTACAGAGGGTGGCACTTGAACGCTCTTGGATTAAGATGAGCATAGCCAACCACAGTTGTGGTAACAGTGAAGATCTGCGCAGCTACCAGCACCGAGTGTATTTAGTGGTGTACAGTGTGATCTTAGCTCCAGGCTTGCTGGGAAATGTGCTTGCACTGTGGGTGTTCCGAGTCTATGTCAAAGAAACCAAGAAAGCTGTGGTGTTCATGATGAACCTGGCTGTGGCTGACCTGATGCAGGTGAAAAACATTCCTTTCTATGTTACATTTGTCTGTTTTATATTGTTTTATCTCATAGGATTCTATATAACTCACTCTGACTCTGAAGTGTAGAGTGGCTGTTATATTATTTGCATAAACTCTAATCTCCCTATCCAATGTTCAGCTGAAAATATAGTTAAGAGCACTGCAGTATATACTTACAGTATCAACAATAACAAGATGTTAGTCATTGGCAATCGATCTGCTGTGGTCAGTTCTGGTTCTATCCTCATACTCTCTGGTCTCCTCAGGTGCTCTCTCTGCCTCTGCGGATCTACTATTACCTGAACCACACCTGGCCATTTGGCCATCCTCTCTGCATGATGTGCTTCTACCTAAAGTATGTCAACATGTATGCCTCCATCTTCTTCCTAGTGTGTGTGAGCGTGCGGCGCTGCGAGCTCATTATACGACCGCTGAGGTACAACTCATCCAAGAGAAAAGGAGATGTGTGTATATGTGCTATTGGTTGGCTGCTAGTCTGTCTGGGATGTCTGCCCTTCCCTCTGCTAAGGAACCCCCAGTATGAACAAAACCCTCCCTTTCGATCAGAGGCCACTGTCCTCCCTGCCCCCAGCTCCAGCCCAGCACCTGGTTCTGAGCTAGTTTGTTTCTCAGAGCTGCCCATGCGGACTATCAGCGCCCCAGGAGCCTGGGCCCTCTTGGTCACAGCAGAGCTGGTGGGCTTCGTCCTCCCCCTGGTCCTTGTGTTGGCCTGCACCTGTCTAACTGCTGGGAGTCTACGGAACCTGACATCGGGAGCGGTGCATGACCAAGGAGAAAAGCGGAAGGCATTAAGGATGGTGCTAAGCTGCGCTGTAGTCTTCTTAGTGTGCTTTGCCCCTTACCATGTCACTATGCCTCTGGACTTCCTGGCCAAGGCCGATTCCCTGAGCAGCTGCACCGTTAGGGAGCTGGTTCTGCGCTTCCACCCCGTCACCCTCTGCCTGGCCAGCCTCAACTCCAGCCTAGACCCACTCATGTATTACTTCACAACTGATGAATTCAAGAGACGACTAAGCAGACAAGAGTTACCGGCGAGCTTGGCTTTAACTAGGCGCCTGTCCTGCATTACTACTGTGTCAGACCATCAAGAATCTGTGGAGAAGTGACTACATTTCCCAGCAGGCCACAGCCAGTCGGCCATCTTGCCCCAACTAAGCCATATCACTAATCAGCCCGGTGGGAGCAGATTGTGTGACATTGACGTAAAGAGTGGAACCTGCAGTCCACAGGGGAGATGAGCAGAGAACCCACACAGCAGCTGAAGAACCCCCTCACAATTTTTAATGATTCAATTAAGAAAGTAAAAGTATTTGTGTTTGAACTCTGCCTTGACAGTCGTCTGTGCTATGGACGTGTGGCACCTGGTTTTCCTCCGAGGGTGCCACACTACAGACACTTACAGAATGATTAGACAAAGACCCTCTCAGCTCTGTTGTCCCAAGGACCAACATTTGAATCTCACCCACTAAACCTTCTGAGATTTCAAAAGCCGAGACAAACTATTATTAAACTATTGAGAAATGTAGCCCTAAAAAACACACAATGGAATGGGAGTTTTGAGTTTCAAATTGTGTAAGATAAAAAACAACTATTTTTCAAAAGCAGCTGTCTGTTCTTTCTAAATGTTCTGGCTCTGCTATGGGTGAAGAGTGAGTTGTTCCTGTTATGAAGGATGAGTTCTGCATCAGTGCCAGCCACTATAGGAGCCTGCATCATACCGGAAAGCCCATGAACCAGTTAGTCTTCAATGTGTTTGAGATTTCAGTAAAACGGGGGTCAAGTCTACATGCACAACCTGTAATTAGTAGTTTTTCACACTAGACACACATCAAATTAGATACTCATGAGAAAACAGCTAGCAGATGATACATGCACTAAATGTTTGTTTCTGGCATTGTGGGTTTCAGAATGCTGTTTGTACTGCTCCCGTTGTTACGAAACAGCCCACACAAACATCTTCTAGGTAAAGAAATACAACTTTATTCAACAACAAACAAATACAAAGCGAAATTCAACTTCATACAATATTTTTGCGAATCTTCCAGTGCTCTGTTAAAAAGGTGAGACAAACACATTCTTACAGCACACTGCCTACTTCCTCTCTGATTGTCTGTGATGTCATTAAAGGGGAAACCATTCACAGTGACTTATAGGTTGTTGTTCTGCAAAAGTAGCTATTTTCATAAAGTTTAGTAATTTTCTCTTGAAATCGTTAAGTTTCTGGTGCCTATGTTAAAAATCCAAGATTATGCAACACATTATAGATGTTGAACATAGGTACAGGAGCAGTTTTCTTGCAATGTCACGTGAGTGCGACTAAGAACTCAAAGTAATCAAACAATCTGCAGAAATCTAAATAACCGTAGTCAATTTTGGTGCAACATCCCCTTTAATTTCTTTAGTTCATCAACAACCCTTTAATTTCATTTCCACAAATGAAATTTCATTTCCACATATGAAGTTTCTACACAAACACTGGTCCTGTAGGGTGCTAGACGTATCACTATCAGGTATGACACCATCAAAACGTATCACAAGACAGCAGAGGCCCCCGGGAGCAGCAGGGCAGTCTGGGAAAGATCTAGTGTGTGAGTGGGGGCTCTGTGCGAGGGGGCCGGGGCTGAAGAACTACTACTTTTATGAATCCCCGAGAGGATATTTTTTACACACAGGCCCCGAAATACACACACATGCAAACACAGGACCTACTGTATATACTGTACATGCATTAATGGGGAAATGTCAGAGCGATGGGGCTGCCGCTTAACGGCAGTTGGGGCACTTCCCAGCCCAAGTCCTACAGACCGAGCCGCCGCCGCCCTGTGCATCTCTGTCACTCTCAATAAAAGGAAAATAACTATTATTGAGGTCTATACATTTCTGGGATAGTCTATGTACGGTTTTCTTGCAACATACTGTATACTGAGTTTGGTCAGGGTGAGGTTAGACTGCTCTATAAATCCCTTTAACTTCTGTTAGCCGTGGGAACAGCAGGTGGACACACAGACAGGTCTGATATGAATGATACTTGTCAACATCTTCAGATCAGAATGACTAACAACTCGTTCCTTTGGAGGTGATTCGATGTCGTAATACAGTAACGAGGATAGGATCAGTTTGTAGGAAGCTATAGCAACACAAAGAAAACCAACAAAAGACAGGAAACTTCTCAGTAAATCCTTAAGTTAGCACGGTGGAGCAGGTTACCGGTACGAGACTAGCTAGCGACTAAGGGAGTTAGCATATTAAGCAAGAGAGTTATGACCTATACAGGTTAGAGGCAACACAGCAGAAAGGGGACTAGGCTACTGTATATTGCTGTAACTTAAATTCACTCATTACTGGGGCAAAAAGCAGGAGAAGCAAAACCTGTAGTTAGAATTTTATACAAAAATAACTTTCTGCTACCATCAAGAGTTGAAAGAAAGTTGCCTTCTCCCTCTCGTTTTTATGTCATCTCTCGCCTTCGGTCTTCTGTTCCCTCCAACTCTCTCCATCTCCGTGGGATCTCTATCCCGGCGGGTTCCCATCAGGCCTTGCAGATCCTGGTCTCCGTCACAAACTTGTTCTCAAAGTGATGGATGGTGAAACACTCCTCTGCAGAGCGCTTCTGGATTTTACCACCTGACACACACACATACACACCATCAAAATTGCAGCAAAACTAAAATGTATGATTGTACTTTTTACACTTAAAGTCGAGCTGAAACGGCCTTTCTAGAGTATCTACTTCCGTATCATGACGTATTTGAGAGTGAAACAGGATAGGCCGGACATAACGTTGGGAGGAATTCGATTCGAACGTTGAAAAGTGGGCGTGTCATACCGACGTTCCATACTGCTGCTAGCGAATCTCAGCTCTGTGCTGCTAAAAGCTGAAGACTGATTGATGGGTGAATCTCGTGATATTCGTTCGTCGTCATTCCGCTTTATCCGGGTTCGGTGTCGCGGGGGCAGCATCTTCAGCAGGGAAGCCCAGGAAGCCCTCTCCCCCGCCACTTCCACCAGCTCTTCCGGGGGAATCCCGAGGCGTTCCCAGGCCAGCCGAGAGATGTAGTCCCTCCAGCGTGTCCTGGGTCGACCCCGAGGTCTCCTCCCGGTTGGACATGCCCGAAATACCTCCCCAGGGACGCGTCCGGGAGGCATCCTAACCAGATGCCCGAACTGGCTCCTCTCGATGTGGAGGAGCAGCGGTTCTACTCTGAGTCCCTCCCGGATGTCCGAGCTCCTCACCCTATCTCTAAGGCTGAGCCCGGCCACCCTGCGAAGGAAACTCATTTCAGCCGCTCGTGGTATTAGTGGTTGAAATTGGTTGGTACTAGCTGATGTAAACATATGTCATATTTTGTTTTACAGGAAGAAACGACTGGATTTTGATATAAGAACACCATTTTTTTGGCATATATTGTTAAATAAGTGCACAATAGGGTTAAAAAGGCATTTTTCATTTCAGCTCAACTTTAAGTTCTTAAATGCTTTATAATTCTGGAATACAACTCTTACTCGTATACAACTCGCTTATATAGTACACAACCCCACAATAAAACATATCCTGCGTCTAGAAAAGGTGAATAAATCACAAAACAGTCAAGCACAATTCATATCCCACTCCCCCCCCTCCAGACCTGGGAGGTCAACGTGGCGCTGCATCCTGTACGTCTCCTTGCCTTCGCACAGTCGGCGGATATAAAACCCCAGGGGCTTGATGTCGTCAATACGCTCCGTCACCACCAAGTCCTCCTGCACCAGGTAGCTACGGTACGAGCCAGACTGGGACAGAAGAGAGAGGGGGTATTCATAATGCATCTTCTGAACTTTCTGACCATTAGCATGTTGCTCAGAGTTATGGAGGAGAATAAAGGAATGAGGATGAAATGGACTACAGATCTATTTGCAGGGAACTCGTCTTACTGTATGTGGAAATGGAGTTCATTTTAGCTCAAAAGATGGATTCATCAAAAAAAAAAGATGAACCAACCAAAATATTCACTACACAAATGAAATTGAAAGTCGAAATTTAAAAACAAATGAAAATAAATTCATTTGAAACCCTTTTAAAATTTCTTGGGTCGAATTTCCTGCTTTTTCTTTGCTTTCGGTCGCTGGGTTTTGAATTGTTTCTTTGTGCTTCTTTCGTTTTGAGTCACTCTCGCCCATCGTGTTCGGTTAACAAGAGGGCGTATACGTGATTTTGAAATGTGTCACCTTCCTCTAGTCTATAGATTCTCCATTTTCCATGACTGAAGGAAGAAAAAAAACACACCCCAGGACCAACGTCTTAATATATAGTCAAAATATTAAAAATCACTGGAATCTCCGCAATTTTTACAAATAGCTGGACGTCCCTTAGGTCGTATTTGAACGTTTTCCCTCTAGCATCCAAGCTGGTCCTGATATGGGTGCTCACCCTGATTTAACAGCACATGAGGTACCTGCATCATCCTGTGTGTTAGCAAAGGTTAGCACCCGGAGGACACACGCCACAAACCCTCTCCTCACCACTAGTTGCATGAAGAGGTCCATGAGGTCCTGAGGGGGCAAAACCACCGAGGTGTTCAGAGGGATCACAAAGCAGGTTCTCAGAGTCAGGTCCAGATACGCTGTCAGCTTCTACAAACACACACACACACACACTTTAGCAATCAGGGAAGTCTGAACCGCATCTGTTGCCTAATTGTCTGTGTAGTTCCAAGAAAGTGTCTGTCTAAAAGAGACGTGAAGCAAGTCAAAGAACGACACCAGTGCGGAAGTGCTGCATGGGTGCGTGACTGCCCTCCCTCCAGCCTCACCCTGTGGAAGTCATGGAGGATGTACGCAGGGTCCCCGGACCTGAAGCGGGGAGGAGGGACGCTGATGACGGCCATGTTGTCGGAAATCTCCACCTCCTCCTCCACCCGAGGCAGGTAGTACGGCTGGTTCTCTTCGCCGACCCCGGCCGATACGTCGCTGAACTGCATCGCACCGTGGTACAGCCTCTGCAGGAAACACAAACACACATAAACAAACTTCTGATGCCCAGATATGGTGGAGTGGAGGGGGGGGCACCCTCACATACTCAGGGTTCCCACTCTTTCTGTCACAATCCAGGACAGCACTTGCTCCCAAACGGTCCTGTAATTTACCAGTAGTCCTAGTATCAACACATTTAATCCTCCTTATTTAATGATGCAGGTTCATGATGAAGTGTCTCATGTTCATTACAGGTGACTGCTACATGCAACTGTACAATAAGATCCTCTGGCCTCCTCTTGTTGTTAGATGTGACCAACACTGGTATGTTTTTGTTGTTTTACTTACAAGCTCTCAAACTTGGTTCAAACAGTTTCAGACAAAATACACATCTAGGTTTACACACACGACCTGAGTGAGGGGCTAAAATACAATTAAACATTTCCAGGACAACATAGATCCCCCCCCCCCAGGATATTTGGTCATTTTAGTCAATTTTCCAGGTTTTCCATGACTGGAAATGTAGTCTCAAAATTTCCAGGTTTTCCAGGAGGAGTGTGAACCCTGATACTCTGTTGGCTATCATCTCTCTCTCACACACACACACACATTAC
>CABFOS010089240.1:2740-26408 GCA_900660315.1 Diretmoides pauciradiatus | reverse complement strand
GAGATAAAAGGTTGGACTTGTAAAATTAAGACTTGTAAGTTAATTTGAGAGTTACACATGCCAAGAGCGGGACAAAGGCTGGCACCGTAACATAAACAGATTCTAACAACTTCCCTGTCCAGTGGTGCCACTGGCCAGGCTGACATGAACCCCTATCATGTGCTGGAGCTGGTGGGAGAAGGATCCTTTGGTCGCGTTTACAAAGGCAGAAAAAGGTTTACTGGTCAAGTAAGTAGCTGGCTTACATGCTAACCCAGTACTACCAACATCAATCTGAATACTTAGTTAATTGTTAACAATGTATGGGGTTCCTTCCAGCTAAAAGCTTGTGATGTGGTTGAGTGTGTTTGTTCCCAGGTTTGACATTTATCCCACATTCCCTCTGGTTTTTCTGGTAGCCTTTATTGGCTCAGAGCTGACCTCAAACTCATTACAAGCTTATTTAAAACAGTAGCCTGCAGCTGAAATGATACGAAATGTAATTATGAAGCTCTGGATCGAATAGCGATGTATGATGTTAATTCTTCTTGGCTGTCAGAAACTAGTGGACATGTCCAATAAAAGCAAATACTAGGCTGTGTGTAGTCGTATAATTTTATTGGGCTGGTTAGATAGTTGTCTAACTGTTATTTCTGTCTCCATAAGGTGGTGGCCCTGAAGTTTATTCCTAAAGTGGGCCGCTCTGAAAAAGAGCTGCGAAGTCTCAAGAAAGAAATTGAAATTATGAGGGGACTTCAACATCCCAACATTGTTCAGCTGTTTGACAGCTTTGAGACTGAAACAGAGGTACTATGTTATAATTAGAGGTATTATCCTGTTCCCCTGGTGCTATCTTTTCTTTTAAAAACATCATACTACACCCAACTAACACTTGTCTTTATACTTGTGGTGATAATCCCATGAGCATAATCCTCTATTTGCTTGTATGTTGTAATAGGTTGTGGTTGTAACTGAGTATGCAGAGGGTGAGTTGTTCCAGATTCTTGAGGACGATGGAAGCTTACCAGAAAACCAGGTATTCAGTTTCAGCGCACAGATACATGCCAAAATGTGAAAGCTGACTAACCTTTTTCCCCCCCCCCATTTGATCTACATGTGCTACTTGTTCTCCTCTTCCAAGGTCCGTGAGATTGCCTGCCAACTGGTCTCAGCTCTGTATTATTTACATTCCCATCGGATTCTTCATCGTGACATGAAACCACAAAATATTCTTTTGGGAAAATGTGGGGTGGTGAAACTGTGTGATTTTGGGTAAGTAGATTTTGATTATTTTAAAGACAAAATATGCCAATTATTTTTGCAGAAATGTATTTGAATATATTTTTGGGT
The DNA here is from genome assembly GCA_900660315.1 of Diretmoides pauciradiatus. NCBI lineage: Eukaryota > Metazoa > Chordata > Actinopteri > Trachichthyiformes > Diretmidae > Diretmoides > Diretmoides pauciradiatus. The sequence goes on along the minus strand of CABFOS010089240.1, from coordinate 25,079 downwards.
AATATAATCTCCCTGTAGGTTTGCCAGGGCTATGAGTGTCTCCACTTTGGTCCTGACTTCTATCAAGGGAACACCACTATACATGTCTCCTGAGCTGGTGGAGGAGAAGCCATATGACCACACTGCTGATCTCTGGTCTCTGGGCTGCATTCTTTATGAGCTCCACACGGGGGCGCCTCCGTTCTACACTAGCTCCATCTTCCAGCTGGTGCGGCTGATAGTGAGAGACCCAGTGAAATGGCCAGACACAATGAGCCAGACCTGCACGGTACAGCACAACTTGAGTGTTATGCCTTGTCTACTGGCCAGAGTTTAACTGTGCAATACCCTGTCTGTCTCAAAGCCAACATCTATACTGGATTTAGAAGCTGCTGAGCTAGCTGCATTTCACAAACCTAGAAGCTGAAACTAAAGGCTAATTTGAAGGGCAGAAGATGTGCTTGTTATTTTTAAATATCGATGCAAACTGACTAAACAGTGGGGATGCAAACTATACCATATCACAACCAGGCCTCCCCCAGCCAAGCTGAACAGAGCCAATATAGACAAGACATTAATGTTACCTCATGTGTGATTAACAGAATACTTCTATTCACAGTGCTCTGATTTTGCCTTGGCAGAGCTTCCTGAAAGGCTTGTTGACCAAAGACCCCCAGAAGAGGTTGTCCTGGCCAGACCTCCTGCATCATCCTTTTGTTGCTGATGGGGTTCTAGGTGAGGGCCTGAACATAATATGAATTTTAATAGGGATTTTCAACATGTGTCTCGTTACTGTTTGAGATCATTCTTGTGTCTGACTTTAATTATTTATTTTTTTCAATAATAATGCCGGCAGTGCTGTCAGACGTCAGTGTTTTCAACCCCCTAACAGTCACACCCAGCCCAGACATCCTGGCGCTCAAGCACCAGCAAGTAGTGGAGAGGACAGTACCAACTTCTGGACAGAGCAGATTATTGCGCAAGGCCAGGGAACAGTTAGACAACAATAAGAGAAGGAAACAGGTAGGAGGTGATGCTGTGAGTCAGTCGCCAATATATTTTTCATAAGCTAAGTCAACCACATAGAAATTCATGGAGGAGGGCTAAGCTGTTCTGTGTACGTTAACAGAAGTCAACATATGGGATGGGAGATGGAAGGGCCAACTCGCCGGCAGCAAGAACATCCTGCAGAGCCAAGCCCCCGTCCAATGATATCTCCTCAGGTCATTTGGATCAGGATATGATCCAGGCGACTGCCAATCTAAGCCTCAACACAAAGGATCGAACCAGTGTCACATCAAAACACAGGTGTATATTGCACACAATGTTAAAAAGATGCTACCCTCAAGCCACCACATAAATGTAATACACTAGTGGAACAGACTCAGGTATTTACAGGGAGTGCCTTTTTCCTCTGCAGGGGTCAGATCAGCAGAGACTATGAGCGGGAGTTCCCATCTGTAGAAGTTGGGCCACGACTAGTGCGAAGGTGCAGTGAGGACAGCCGGGCTACATCGTGTCAGGAGGTCAGTGCCCCTGCTGCGGCTGGTGATCATTTTCTGATACTAAAAGAAAAAGAGATGGTCCACCTTGAAAATCAGCCTTTTTCCCCCCCCATAATACGGAATGTAGAAGACATATTCTCTTCCAATTACAAAATTGCCCTGGTAATGCAGAAGTTGGTTGTGTCAACTTCAAAGAAAGGATTGTTGTATTGCATATGCAGTCCACGAATGTGTTATTGATCATGTATTGTTCTATCAGGATGTTGATAGTGAGGAAACGTGGGAGAGATTGGCCCAAGAAACAGACCCAAGGCAGCAGACCAAGCCATCAAACCGAGAAGCGATTATTCCTCAACTGAAAAACAAGTTGCTCCTATTTAAAACCCAGGTAATTGGGTATATGTCAAATAGAGCACTGAATAGAGTTCATTTAAACAGAGTGTTGGTACCTACTTTGGAGAAATATACCATTTATTATCTCTTTTATTTTTTGGTCAGCTTGCAGATGGCATTCAGGAAGGGGTGTGTCTGATTCACCAACCCTTGAGGGTCTTACACAACCTAATCCTGACCTCTGACCTCGAGAACTCCTACCGTATCGGCTGTGAAGTTGGATTACCCCATACCCTCTTCGATTTGGTCCACGACGCTGTAGAAAACCCAGCGGTTTTCAAGGTTAATTCTCACAGGAATGAAACTATGCTCGGCACTGGATTGTTGGGTGACTTCGCAGTGACGCATCAAGCAACACTAACTAACCATGTACTCTTTTCTCTCTGTGCATAGCAACCATGGTGTGTGGCAGTGCTTGGGGAAGTGATTGTAGTGCTCCTGACCTACTGGGAGAAGCATTGTGACTGGGTGCAAGCAGAGGACAGGTTGAATATATATACTAAAGCATGTTTTCCTCTCTTTTGTTCATTGCATTTATATACACCAGTTACATGTATTGTTTTAACACATATTGCAGTATATGGCTCATCCACCTGTCTCTTACTGTAGACTGGAAGAGTTCACCATGCCGTTTGTCAAGATTCTTAATCAATCAGAACCCAATCCTTTGGCAGTAAGTACCTATTGAAGTTGATTAGAAAACTAATGTCTGGCTCTTATGGGCGAGCAGTGAGTTGGTCAATTGTCTGTCAACATTTTTGCTGTCTCTCCTCAAGCCTCTGGCGGCCTCAGTTTTGTCTATGTTCACGCAACATGGCGTCTCTGTGGATGTTGGTATGGATAATATAATCATCCTGCTGAAACACCTGCTCTTGGACTCATATAAGGTATTTGGTCTATGCAGAGTGATTTGTATACTTGCACTGATGTATGTAACATTTTGTAATGTAAGGCCTTTTTCTGAGCTGTTTCTCCCCCTCTGCCCCTCTCAGCCCCAACTGTCCCCACCTCCAGGCTGGGGACTGTTCGATGGCCTCCTGTCTTTGGCTCTACACACACTCTCTGAGGTGAGACAGAGAGGCAGAACATAACTAAAAGAGACAGTATAAAATGTATTCAATATAAACGATTGGCGGAACAGTTTTGATAGAATTGTAATTGATCTCTCTGCCTTGTCCCCTTTTCTTTCATCAGCATGAAAATGGCCCACTATCTCCATCTTTAGATCCAGGAATTGTTCTCGACCTGTGGAAAACAATTGGTACTTCACTAGCAGTGACACCACCTAACAATCTAATCTGTTCGGCAAATGGTAATTGTGTCCTGTGAAACGTCAGCCCTATTGAAAGTGAATTTTAAATGTGAATTTTAAACCACATGTTTTACATCATTTTCTCCTTTTACATCAGGGCTGTGTGCCTTCCTCTCTATGGTGCTGTTTGTCTTCACCAAGGATCCACACTCGTGTGTTCCTCTGTTCTCAGAGAGTGAATCAAAATGTGTGTACACCCTTGGCCATCTGCTTCACACAGATTGGTTAGTGTTCATGATTTCCTATGTAACGGAAATACTCTTTCACCTACTGATGAATCTGTGCCACCAGTCGTAGAGCAGCAGTTTCCATGGTTGGAGCTAACAAGAACACTTTATACCCTACAGTCTCCATTTGCTGTCTGAAGGCTCTCCAGAGAGTCTTCAGGAGGATCTAAGTCACGGCAGCTCGTCTGTGTTGAGCTGCCACTTGCTGTGCTTCCCATTTGCCCTGGATCTACCTTCAAGCACCATGTCCAGGATTCTTCAGTTGTATGACAGCTGTGGCATTATTTCAGGCCTCCTGCAGGTTAGGGCCTTCCTGTGCTCGAATATAAACATCACACACTGATGCAACAGAGGATAACTCTTGCAGTAGGCACACATCAGGCACATGCTAAATCTTAATGTCTCTGTACCCTTGGGAGAGCATTGTGTTGTTTCTTGTCTGCTGTTTGATTTGTGATGTCTTGACTGGATGATGTTGTTTCACGCTCTGGCAGGTGATCCGAGCCCTTCCTCCTCCGCTACTAGAGCTGCCTCTCTCACTGTTGAGCCGTCTGCTCCTGTGCGACCCCGGGCGCTCTGTTCCTCGCCTCAGAGCAGCTGCTGGGGCCTGCAGCTTCTTCTCCCCACCCAGGGATACTCAGCTAATTGCCTCCAAAGATCAGACCTCAGCAAGCAGAACTGCTAGCTCTCTGCTCTCTGCCTTGCTGCAGCCGAATCTACTGTGGGAATCTGCTGTGGAGCTCCTGACCCTCCTGTCCCAGGTCGCCCGTTGTTCCCCTCGGCCTGCCTGCCTTCAGCTTCACCTGGAACCCACAGTGCTGCACCAGGCCTTGGCTCACTCTTATGACCGGATTAGGGCTGCCACCTGCAGCCTGCTGGGAAACTTGGATCCATTTAGGCCTACCACACTGCCCACCCTGCAGCCTGCCATTTTCAAAGACATGATAGACTGTCTTCATGATCCATGTTTGCCTGTCCGGCGGATGGCTTGCAGGGCAGTAGGGAATTGGTTGGGATGTATTGTGGAGGCAGGGTTTAAAATGGGACGGTCCAATGGAAAGGGCAGTGACATTACAGGGTGGGGCAAAGTGAAGGACAAAGATAAACATGAGTGCTCACACGTTGGGGCAGGGGGAGATTTGGCTCCAGTGCTTGAACAGGGACTGGACCACAAGCAGGAGAGCAGGTGGATAGAAGAAGCCCAGAGGACGGCAGCCATGCTGGCTTCTCTTATCACTGACCCTGATGCCCTCACACGACGCCACTCTTGCGCAGCGCTAGGAAACTTGGTAAATGTCTATGACGGGGTGTCCTTGTTGTTGGAGGAAGACGTGTCCAGCCTACTTCTGAAAGCTGCATGTACGGATTCCCATCATGCAGTGAGACAAGCTGCCATAGCAACCCTATGCTTGTACAGCCAGCAGGACGCGATACACCAGGTAATAGATAGGATACATGGGAAAGCAGACATTGATATTCCAATGAATTTATCTTTTTTTCCGCCTGTTACATTTGGTTAGCATTGGGTTAGTTTTATAGCTATTGTTTTAATTATGGAAAGTGTCAATATATTAAACTTTATTATATATTCAGTTTCTCTATGGAAGAAAACAATCAACAATATACTATTTCAATGTCTTCATGCCTCACTATTTTATTACTACCCACGGTCATCACCATGCTACTCATAGTATATTTAGTATTCACTTTAGGTTTATCAAATATTTTGTCTGACTTGTTTAGGCCTGTTTAGTCTGTCATGTTTATCAGTCATCCCTACATGCACGTGCTGGCACTCAAATATACTTAAAAAATTACCTAAAAATATCTTCAAAATGTATCACTGTTTTCTATTTATTTGCAGGTCCTGATGTCCCTCGATGCCCGTAAGAAACTCCTTCAGGCTTCACACCATGCACCTCCACAGTGTGACTACCGTCAGCTGGTTGGGCTGCTATGTGAGTGACCATTCACATGGTTAACAAACTCCCCCGGGATGAACGGGATAAGGACTACAGGCATTTCATCAACACTGTTTAGGAGTTTGTTTCTGCTTAAAGTGTGCCTGATAAAGCGTCTTAATAATATAAAAGCACAATGGAAATTAAATGTAACTTTTCTTTATGTGTGGAAAATGCGGTTTGTTCACGTTGTTAAAATGCGGCTTTACCGTCTATTGCGTGGAATTAAAACGAAGTTTTTTTTTCTTACGGTTATGTTTTATTTTATACATTATATCACCTTTGCTCGTTTCAAAAGGAAAACGACGCAGAGCCGCTATGACCGAAATCCCCCAGAATAAGGTCGATAAATAAAGTAGTGTTTAGATTTGTCTTTTGCCAGAACCACTTTAGTAGAGATGTGAGATTGAGATTGAGTTTGATCCCAAACTCCCCCTCAACAATGATCCTAATCCCATTAGAAGAAGACATAATGTAACGGGATGATTTAACTTTGACATTCATTGTGTTATAAGCACAGTCTTCCCCCGTTGACGTCCAAATAACCTTCAACTCGCTTTTATTACGTGGCTGCGCTGAAAGAAAACAGCATTTGCTTTTTGCAGTCTATTAAAATAGGACACGCAATTAGTTAAATACTGCTAAAATCATTTATTCGTCCACTACACATGTGTTCGTCCCGCTGTAAGTGTGACGGTGCGGGCCGCTGCGGGACCGGGATCCCGTCACACGGGAGCTTTGGGAAGGGAATCACACGCGTCCAACTCGTTGAGACTTTTGTTTTCTAACTCGGTTACAGCAGATTGAAATATTACACCTGAACCGCAGTGACGAGAGGAGCGCTGAAACACCACCACGGACAGAGGACAGAGAACTGTTCACCATCACTTTATTTTAGAAAAAACACACAACACAAAGAAAATATTTTCCGATTAAATTAATTACAAAAAAAGCGTTAATAGTTTGCTTTCAATTGATTTTACATTAGATAATGAGGTAATGAAACATTACCTAATCTACAGTATAATCGGGGTTGATGGTACATCGCGAGGGTCAAAGCAGACATATTGCTCACCAAAATATAATAAACAATATGAATAAAGCATTTTATAGCGTTGACAATTTTCACAATACAATGATTGTGCATAAAAAACGGATAAATAATTGTAACAGAATCAATATCTATCATACAGGTAGTTCTTTAACATTGATGTAATAAAGTCTGTTTGCCAAAACAACATTTAGCAACAAATGTCTTGGTTTGTGTGGAAAATAATTCTGACAACATCATCATACACCAAAGCTAAAAACTTTGCAAAAGCTATCAAATAAGTTACATATTCTTAAGTTAATTTTCTACAAAGCAAAGGCTAACAAGCTCCTCTCCCTGAACATACAAAAAGTTGTTACAAATTAGTGCAGACCAGCCATATAAAACTTATTGCCTTAAACAAGCAAGTAAAGAGACCGAATCCCCCACTGGCGTCTGAAATGCTCACTTTTCTAATCCAGAAAACACATTTATGAAAAGACATGCAGAGTGAGGCAGCTAAAATGAAACTAGTCAATTGTACAGCAGGAAAACCAACCTGTCAATAGCCATCAAATCTTTACCATGGAAAAAATGGACTGATCTTCCTGTCATGAATCAGCAACTGACACTTGAGGACTGGGGGATAAATTGCATAACCCGAGCTGCAAAATAGATTGTATTGTAATTTGCAACTGAGGAAAGAGTTACAGACTGATTTAATGTCAGTTTTCACTTTCAAAGCAGTTTGCATTATAATTCATTTAACTCTTTTGGTTAAACAGTAATTTGGAAAATATACCATTATTCACAATCACCTGCTGGAAACAAATAATTAATTTTAATAAAACTAATGGAAATACAGTAAACTACAAGAAGTTACTGCCAGACCAGGAAGTAATGGAGTTTTAACTTCCGTAAAAAGCAAAAACATCCTAAATGTTGTGTAGAAAACCAAATATACTCTCAGTAAGTGAATCCCATTCAGTAATGAATATTTAAAGGTGCCAACTTTTCCACATTACTGGAGTAAACAAATATTTGGAAAATATCTATTCAAATTTTGACAAAAAAATGTTATTTTTGCTAAGGTTTAGAATGAACGGTTTTTCCAATGTATAAGATAGTTTGTATGTCAATAAATATTCAAAAGCAAGTCCAATATTTTAAAATATTCAAGGCAATTGAAATATTATTTGCTTATCAAGGGACCTTAGAAATAATTCTAGAAAAATATTTAGGTTGAAAGAATCAAATCGAACTCTTTCACCTGTTGTTACAAGATATATTTGACTACAACTATTTGAAAAGGGTGATATTTACAAATAAAATTTGAAAATATAAATATTTTTGTCTAGTTCTATTGCTGACATCAACTCCAATGGTAAGGCCATTACAAAATCTAAACCTGCATATCGCATAATATTAGTTAGAAATCAAGCCTATTTCAGTTAGTAGATTCACTCAACATGAGATTCATAAAAAATGATTGTCATTTAAAGCATTACAACTTCACAGTGCAGGCTCAAGTGGTTACATTTGAAGAGTGCAAAAGCAATGGAAGCATTGGATAGATTGAAATGTAAAAAATAATTAACATTTGCAAAACATGCAATCCCCCCACCCCACCCCCGCCCATCCATAAAAAAACAGAAACATTCAATTTTGGACAATCAAAATGAAACAAAAAGCTATACAATTTCCCTGTTATGTCCTCTTTAAGTGTACTTGCAGAAGCTTGGTGTTATGCGGTGGTGTCCTGCTTGAGCCTTTGGCTACGGGCCTTGTACACTTCAATCAGTAGGTCTTTAACATACTGGATCTCACGTTCTACGGATTCTGCCTTGTCCCGGAGCTCCCGGTTCCTCCCCTCAAGACAATGCAACTGTTCCTCCAAGGTATCTAGCTCCGCCCTTTTCCGTTGGCGGTACCTGTATTGAAATGGGCAAGGAAGCAAAAGCAAAATGAAATAAAGATCGTTATCTGTGGAATTGCATTGATAGATTTATTTTCCATGAAGCTGAGAGCTAGGCCAAAACATACCTGTGAGCAGCAGTTTTGTTCTGATCTCTCTTCTTCTGTTTGCGCTGCCCACCTTCTGGAATGACGTCCTCTTCGTATTTCACAGGACAGTGGTCTTCACATGCTTGCCTGTGGCCGGGAGACTCCAAGCTGAGACTCTCCCTAGCCATTAAAAGACACTCTGGGCCCTGATCCTCAAGAAAATTACAGTGTAACTCATGTTGCCCTATCTGTAAACTCTCTGCTTTGACCGGTTCATTGATATTACCAAAGAAGTTAGGATAGGCCTCAGATTGTGTTGGAACATAACCATCACTGCTCTCTGATTTCCAAGACACGGTGGCTTTTGTCATCTCCAAACCAGTCTTGATATTGCTCAGCACCTCACTGTTACCAGTGCCTCCACTGATCTCCCTCATGCCATACATTAACAGATCCTCTTTCTTATGGGGGGCATCAAGTGGCCCGCCAAAACCAAATCCACCACCAACAACCTTTGCACCTATGATCTCTTGGCTAAAACAGCAATTCTTCTCATCTTTAGGTAGAACTGTGCATCTTCTGACCTCCATTGCACTACCCAGACAGTAGCTTTTCCCTACCAGTTGCTCATCTTCTGCACAGTTATAATTACCAGTAAGGGTCACCGCTGAGTTACCTGAGTTATTTGCTTTGGAACTCCATAAACTATTCCCGTAGCCTTCGCCCAACCTCACCCCATCAGTTACTCTTTTCCTACCACACCCATTAGGGCGACTGCAACTGTATGGGGCATGTCTAGGAATTTTGGATCGCCCAATGGGCCCACCACAGATACTCAGCAGGTCCAGTTCTCCAGTTGCTAGGGTAACAAGGAGAGGGCTGGATTCTGATTGGTTGGAAGTAGAGTATGATGCGTATGGCAGCTGACAGAACGGCTGAGGACCCGCTGGCAATGGACCCTTGTCGCATTTTCCCAACTTTGGCCCTTTCTCTGGCAGTGGTTCGGACAGGAAGTAGTCCTCCAGCTGAGCGAGCTCCTCCTGCAGTAGAGAGGTCATGACCTCCAAGTCAGAGGGCACCTGGATATCATTCTGATGGGGTGAAGGGGGAAGGGAGGCGTTGGTGGGGGAGGGAGGGGAAGGAGGGTTTGGGAGGTACGAGGAAAAATCCACTTCTTCCGTCATCCAGTCAGTGAGACCATCACCTATTGAGGGTTGAGAAAAAAATAGATGTAATCTGTATAAGTCATTTGATAAACGCCACAAATTAACTCTTAAGAATAAAGGTCATGCAAATATTTCCTGAATGTCAATCATGCAGCATTGCACATATCTTGTTTAATTTTATAAAGCCGTAATTGGAACGACAATAGTGAGTGCATAGAAAGATTTTTTTTCAATTGCAACATTTCAATATATTAGACATAGCTAATTTATTACTCACTGTTCGAGGAGGACGAATGTGCTGCAGTGCCGAGCCCACCTGAAATGGGGAAAAATAAAAAAGCGTATTCGCTGCAACTCACCAATTAAGTGCTGACTCTCCTCTGACACCTCCCCCCTGCACCCCTGTGATTGGCTGTGGTTAGCCTGTGGGTGAGAGAGAGCGAGGGGGTCTGCCGGGCAGACATGAAGACTCTTCCAAACAGGAGCTGATGTTGCCATCATTTTGTCTATTGGTGTTTTGATTCAGTCCAAGTTCAAGCATATGCTGTGAGCAAGCAGGGTATGACAGATGGGCCACAGAGAGCAGGGCTGGGTGAGCATAATGAAACCTAGAAGGTAAACAGTGGGATGTTAAAGAATCTGAGAAGGGTGCAGCTTATGATCACACTAATCAACTCTTCAATCTGGTGATGGAATGGGGGGATAGCAACACTTGATGCCTTCAGAAACTTTCCACACCTGACTCAGTCTTCGGCATAACTGCTTTTGGACAGGGACCAAACAATGAAGAAATGAAGTGATTATGAAGGGATTATGTCTCATCAACAAAGCATGTCCTTAATGTATGCACCGTTGGATAGGAATCGTATACTAACCCCCCAAAAATCTATGGTTATATGCATATTAAGTGTTTAACAGCAGTGCACTTTTAACCTGTATAAACGATTCTGTCAAGCATCTATTCAAGACAAGCCCACATAACGTATAGAGAAGTGAGAACCAAGTCCTTTGGGTGTTTACGCCTCTCAAAGCAAACCCACAAGCTGTCTTCAAGGCACGTGGGACTATAGTGACGTTGTCATGGGCCCCAACTGTTGAGATTAAGTCGCTCACCCGAGACGCCAAGATCATTAAAGAGGATTAACAGAGAGCTAACTACTTCAATCTGCATGTTCACTTTGAGTTAATCCACCTGTGGTTCTCCAGTAAAGCAGTTTAGCAGTTAAGTGGCAATAATGCGAGAGCTAAGTGGAAACAAGGCAGAGGCTTTGCATGTTGTGCATGCATATCAGCTGGTACTGGACATTAACCACCAGTGCTGGGATGGGTCAAGTCCCCAAACAACAACACACGTGGAAGCATAACGTTATGAAAAAGAATGGGTGGGAAAACAACAACAACACATCAATTAGAAACGATGTAAACAAGAGACAAAGACAGAAGTGGGAACAGTGGAACGCGATGCACACACACTGACAATAACAACAAACAAACTTGTCAGGTGCAGGGTAGATAGAAAAGGTCCAACTTACTCCATTCTTGCGGGGAAACCGTAGAGCAGTTGGCGGGGTGCGTTGCTAGAGCAAAGCACGACTTCTTCTCGGGATGAACTTCTTCACGGGTTTAAAGAGCCATGTTGTCCTTTCTTCTTCTTCGCTCGGGATTATCCGGGGCAGCAGCGGGAGAGAGAGTCGGGTTGCTGCTTTGTTGTGATCAACCTGCGGACTGAGCAGCGGCTTAATTGGGAGAGAGCATCAGTTCATTCACACCTAGCAACCGAGCGCGTCACCGCCCCCGCCCCCCACAGGCTTGTTTACAGAGACAAGCCCACTTTTTCCCTTTTTTTACTCAACTGTCGGGCAAACACGGGATGAATTACTCGTTACTTGTTACCATACTTCCCCGCTACCACTTATTTTAAATAGTAACTGTAATAGCATTTCTGAAGCGGAAATAGTAATGAGGGGGAAAGTAGTCACGTTACTCTTACCACTGCATTTCCTAGACTAGTAACTACTGCTGTTGGAGGTGTTTGTTGGGGTAGAGGGACCACGGGTTGAAACGTATGTTCATAGCCTGCTGAAGAAGAAGTTGATTCACAGTATTATAGGACTATTTCATTCAGACAACGTGGAAGTACATCCTAGGTGTGTGTTGTTGTGGAGACGTGTGTTTGCTGTTGCATCGTAGTTGCATCAGTGGTCCAGACACAGCTCCTGATTGGCTGAGCGGACCGAGGCTGTCGCTCTGTGATTGGCTGGAACGGATACGTGTGTGATTTGATTGGTGGATGGTAGGCAAGGGAAAGCTCCCCAGTGTTGTTACTATTCCATCTTCCTGTGTGCACATGTTTCATGTAAACAAACCAGAGGTAGGATGGAATAGTGATACAGTTCAGAATTTAAGAAATCATATTGATGTGCGTTGACAATAGTACAATATTGATGTGTTGAGAAAACGAGATTATTGTGTTGACAAACTAGAACAGCTTGCAGCCATCAGGAGCCCAGGCAACATGCAGTAGTCTTGTTGTGAAAGTTAGTCTGAGTAAGGATACAGTTGAGCAGACTGAATGATCATGCAACATTACAACTCTTTAATCCCCCCCCCATGCTCTCATATTACAATATTTTATTTTGTTATTTTGCCATCATAATTTTATTTTATTGATAACTGTTGTCTAATGAATAGCTCATTTGGACATCCAGGCCTGAGTGTGTGTGTGTGTGTGTGTGTGTGGGGGGGGGGATTGTAACTGTTTTGATAAAATGACAACAATGACACCTGAAACTCACATTGCACAAAGTCTCCGCTTAGTTCTTCGGGCACATATGGACATTATTCACACATAAGACTGAGTGGATTTTTATCAGCCCAGCCACTTGGGTGGACAGTGTAAGGAGTGAAACTATACACTTACTAGTATACCTGGAGAATCCTTATTTTCGTGGGCAATTTAGTGACACAGCTGGCCAAACTAAACGAATTCACTGGTAATGACTGTCAATAATAATTATGTAAAGAATAAAGCTTTGTTTTTCTCCTTTCAACAAATCCTGAAGCCGAGTGGATATGCTGCTCTCTTGTTGCTATAGTAATAGCGGACACTGCCCCTATTTTAGACTTGTTTTCTGGTTGCTGTTGCCATGGGATTTACAGTGCTCTCTCTCTCTCTCTCTCTCTCTCTCTCTCTCTCTCTCTCTCTCTCTCTCACTCCTATGTTGTCATTTCCATCTCTCCTCCCTGGCCAATCGTCCCTCCATTTCATTTGCTGAGTTGCTGTGACATTATCATTTTGTGGAAAACCAATAGGGTCATAGCCAAATCTTCTGAATTTACATATCGCTAGGTCACCAGTGTCTCACCTCTAATATATTTGTCCACTGAGAATAATTTTTGTCTGTTGAGTGAAAGTTTTGAAACAACTTACTTGAATTGAAGTCCACATAATCCAGGCCATAGGTCAATCTCGGAACCCAGAGTCTACTATAACGATAGTAGACTCTGGGATTACTATAACAATAGTAGACTCTGGGATTGACGGCCACTAGTTCTGGGTTATCCGGTCTAGCCAGCAGATCCGAAGAACGACTTCCTCTTCAGGCCGCCGGGCATTTAGTTTTTAGCTTTTAGCTTTTACGGTCATTTTTTATATCAAACATTTGCCATATCCTGTCGACAAGCAAGCTAACACATCGCGTTTGTCAAGTAAATTCTTTAAACAAATCAATCGGACGAAAAATGATCCGCGCATAGCGACTTCCTCTACCGGGGACCGGGCTGCCGCCGGGTGTTTTACAGTGTTATTGCTTTGTTTACGCATTTGCTTGACAAACGTGGCAAAAGTTTGATATAAAAAATGACTGTAAAAACTAAAAACTAAATGATCGGAGGCCGGATATCCTGGCTAGACCGGATAACCAAAAACTAGTGGCCGTCAATCCCAGAGGCTTAGATGGTCTTCAGACCGATTGAGCCACTGGGTTCCCAGATTGGGCCATAGGTAAAATATGTGTTTCCAGACAACCCAGAGTTAAAAAAGTGTCCTGCAGAAAATCTCTTTGGGTCAATTAATTTCAGTGCCTCCATTTAAATGTGGAACTATATATAGACTAATTTCTATTCAGAGGACAGTGTTATACACAAGTCTATCTTGGCAAACAACTCATTGAGTTAATTACAGGAGAAGCTTTCCGCAGTTGGGCTATTCAGCAAAACGTCTTCAGTGAGGGGAACTGGAGTTGTAGAAGGGCGACCTGATGCAATCTAGATAGATGTGGTCGTAATGGAGACCAGATTGAGATAGTAGTGGCTAGTGAAGTTGAGGGTCTCCCAGGAAATCGCTGACTGCTCTCCCTGTCTGTATTAATTGGTCCACTGAGGGCTCCCTGTTTGCGTAGCATTAGAAAAGGCCAAGATGCTGCACACTTTGCTTCCCTGTTGTCTCCACAATAACCCATGATTTCCTTTGTCACTAATCATGAAAAAAAAGTATGTAATGCCTTGATTACATAGCAGATTACCTCAAATACCCCTCCTCCTTTAAATGCCACAGTTTCTGAGCATAATCTGGATAATTTGGATTTCCCCAGGTTGATAAACAGTGCACAACAGGTGAAATTAGGAAATAAGCCTAATAGATTATGACAACTTAAGATCGATTCCTACTTGACATAGTGTGGTTTATTCATTCATTTTCTCTATGCCCAGGCCGTCCATTTCTTCATCTCCAAATTCATTGTCTCAACATTGTATACCAGCGGAGAAGTCAGAAAAAGTAGATGTAGCATGCCAAGTGCATGTATGGCACGTTAGTAAGGGTTACACCATCATTTCATCATCATCTCTCTCAGAATTTATTGTCCTCAACTTTTGCCCCTCTTTGAACATACAATGAAAACATGAAATTCAGTTACAACTTGTGAGTGAATGCTTCTGAAAAGGATTTGTGACTGCTGTTGTGCATAGCCTACAAATCATTCCTGTTTGATTGTATGTTAGGCAAAAAACTGTTCATCAAGTCTCACAAAAGTGACAGGCATAATACAATTTTCTTTCATGAATGTTTAAACTAGGCTGACTCCATTTGCATTCAGCATCAGCCGTGACAGGTGATTGTGTTCATTTACTATTCCTCAAGGACATCACGGTAGATTAGAGGTGTTTGATTTGAAGGCCCACAGCTAATTTCTGCTCTCCGTTGGGATGTCACAGTTTTAGGAGATCACACGGCATCTTGAATAAAAGGCTCAGTCTATGCTGATCTGACACTGTGGTATTGAAGCCCATACTGTAAAAGGTTTCCTAAAGAGGTTTAACAGATAAATGTATATGTAATATATCAATTACAGGTCAAGCTAAAGACTATAAAACCCAAGACCACCTACACGATTACAGTCAAGGACCACAGGGCTGCACTCAAGCTAATATGAACCTACGCAGCCTAACTTGTAACTATTCTTCAACTTTCCATTTCTCCAAGGCGACAGTCAGTCCCAGTCGGTCCCAAATGGCTCCTCAGTGTCTTTCACTGCACTCAGTCTGAGCCACAATGTCTCTAGAGGTTCGTCATCTATCACCTTTGAGCTCGTGTGAAATTTTCAAAAAAGCGATATTCTTTTAAGGCATGTTCGTAACACAACTTATATAATACACTCATTAAAACTGAACTGAACACACATTTGACATGTAACATATATATCTTATTGACTTTAAAGTGTTTGATTCCCCCCCGTCTTTTTCTTTTTTCTTCTTTTTTCTTTTTTGGGGTTATGTCGTAAATTGAGAACTGTTTGGAGGACTATTGAACTATACAATGATTCATTACATAAATCAAAATTACAAGCAAATGAGTGCAAAGGTCAAAACCACAGTGCCCTGACTGTTTCTGTCACCCTACAATGGTCCTGTAACAGAGAAGAAATTTAAAAAAGAAAGCAAATATTATATTAGTGAATAAAATAACCAATAGTGATACATCTACTTTCTTCACAGGCTAGATATTGTCGCTACCTTAAAGAGCTACTGTATACTAATTAGAGTTTGGATGAGCAGTAGTGGGCTGGAAACATTACCAATGAGTGTTGACTCAACATTGGAATTGCTATTCAGTCTCATGGTTGGTAGTAAGTGAAATACACTAACTAATGTTGCTAACTAACTGGTATTGCATTGAGAGGGATGTTGTTGTTGGCCTCATTAGGTCAACACTGGCTCTTTTTGTGCCGCCTTTTTCCCTCTGGATATTTTTCATATATTGCTCTGCTTGCCATGAAACCAAAGAAACACGTTCCTTTTATTGTACTCTGACGATGTGCATATTTTGGTTTAATGACATGTCATTTGACATTCTCTTCATAAAGATTTTTCAAGGCAATAAACATTAACAGTGGAACTTATTGGTAGGTTTATGATGAAAGTACTTTCATCTGCAGTGTGTGTGTGTGTGTGTGTACTGTCTGCATGTCCATGCATTTTTCTCTTTTATCTCTTTAATTACTTGCATTCAAACTTATTCATTAGCGCACGTGCATTACTACAGCCAACTTCACAGAAAATGTTGTCAGGGATGTGGGGGTAGAAGTGTTTGACAGGTGGTGTTGTAGAGAGGTGTCTTAAGTTTTTGAGGTTGTTTTAGCGCCTAATATCTCCCATTAATATTGACGAAATCATATGAGATCCTTGTTAGTTCACAGCCAGACCTGCCTATTTGTGTGCTAAAATCCTGGGGAAGATGCCAGTCTGTACATGTGATCACCCGTTGCTCATTAATATTTCACCAACAATGAAGCTGGGTGTCACTCACGCTCATCACCACAGTAATGAGCTCACACTGCTGGATCTGTTTATTATTCAGCCAGGCACTCCAGAGGCTCCAAGGTGCTGCAAGGCACGATGTGTGAAAATCTCTTTCAAGGTCAGACAAATACAAATGGAGGTTATGTGAGAACTTTGTTAATGTTCAGAGGCACAAAGATGCATCAAAGGGAGAGTCCCCTCTCGTAGGGACCCAGCACCTTTACCTGCACTGAGCTTAAGCAGGATCGGTAGATGTCCATTAGTCCCAATGTCAACATCACTTTCCACTTGAAGCTGGGGAATGAAAAATGAACTCCTCCACTCAGTGCGAAATAATTGAATCGTACCTGTTTGAACCTGGGTCTGTTTCTGTGATTACCTGCATGTCTGTTTAATCTGGCAATGATCTCTGCAATGAATTAATCAGCCCGCCACACGTTACTGTCTGGCAGCACATGCACAGGTCGCAGGACTTATTCTGTGTTGGACCAGACAGAAAGTGGGTCCAGTCTATTTGCTAAGGAGCTTTATATAGGCATCGTCTCAAAATATAATTGTACGTTTTCAGATTTCTCAATGTTGAATCATGGTAGTAAATTGCATGTAATTGCAGTACATGATTTGAGGCTGGATGTTTGTCTGTGTACCTAGTGTAGAACAAAACACAAACTGAATTACATTCTGCTGAAACAACCGGAGTATGATATGCGGCTGTTTCACAGCTTCTGTAGTTAACACCCCGACTAGCTAATGAAACCACCTGACTGTTATGCACATAGACAGGTAGCAATGCCTTGAAAGGAACACCTTTTATGTGTTCTCTCATACGAGTTGTTCATTAGGGCAAATGAGATTATTTAAAGAAAGCTGATAATTAACCGCTTGTTTGTGAGGATATTGAAATACTGATTAGAAGAACTGGTTGGTAACCGGATGTATTCAGTTATGGCAATTTATCAGGAACAAAACAAACCAACAGATGCATCATGAATTTTTATTTAAGAGACGTTCATGGTGTTACAACATCGTTACAGGATTATATCATCTGTTTTGTGATTTCTGTCAAAATGCCGACAAAACGTTTGCTTTGACATGAGATTTGTGTAAAATACAGACACATCCATTCTGTATGAAAAGCCCTTGGAACAATATAAAAACTGCGTTAATATGGGAATAGCCTGACCAAACATTACATAAAGAATATCTGGCACCAAGTAATGTTTCAACTGAATAAGTAAAATATGACTCTTGATTATTAATTAGTGGTATAATATTTACTAAAATAAGTTCATTGTAATCGTAGCCATATGATTTAGTAATTTTTCAGATCAGTCAGAAATTACAGAACTTAAGGGACAAAAGTACAAATGGTATCAAAAAGAAAAGCATAAATTAGAGTGATATACTTCATGTTTCAATTATTTAATGGCTTTAGAGGTGTAAACAGTTTGAGCTTATAATAATAATAATAATAATAAGTAAGATACATTTTCAAAGCCCACAAATAATAATAATAATAATATTAATAATACATTTTGGCAGTGGGAACAGAATGTCATTTCCTTAGTTTCTCTATACATAGTTCCCTTCATAGATCCTTTAGCAGGTAGTATAAAATATTTTTCTCATACTGGCTGTATCATATACTGTATCATAAATTCTTTAAAATGCAGCTCTTTCATTACAAAGCCCTTGTTTGCTTGAAGGCATCAGGCATTTGGCGAGAGCCCCAGACTATTCATCCCTTCAAAATGTCCATTACGCACCACCAGGCCGTATCTCTGTTCCACTTGACAGGCAGGCGGCGGTGGGAGCAGCTCAGGGTGGAGCACTGATGTCTGGGTACTCACCCAGTCCCTCATGTCATCCAGAACTGTCACTCACTGGTCCCTCAGCTCATGAACTGCGTGTAGCCCTCGGCACCCGTTACTATGACATCCATCCAGATCCTCATGGCCTCCGGAGACGGGGCCACCATGTAGTAGAGGCGGTCATGGGTTTTCACACAGAAGGTCAAAGACGGGTTGGGGCTCTGGAGGAGAAGGGAAAGGAGGCAGCACTATAAGACCGAGGCCAACAAGCTGCATCTGTTGCTCAGGCTCCTCAGAGACATCGGTTGTAACATATGACACCTAAACAGTTTACACATAATTGGTCTGGGTAGTCCATCTGTTTCACACACACACCTTGTTTAGATTGTTGCATTTTGTAGTTTCAGAGATGAAGGTGACTCATTTAACTAAGACATTGTTGTGTAGGAAAAAACAACTTGGATCTAACCTGGATCTCTTAGTATGCAATACATTCATGCAATTTCTGTTCACAAACTACTGCTATTCTGACAATACATTCACAGCTAAATATGATTGTAAACATATTGTACGAAGACTATCAATACATTTAAAACAGATGAACTTGCAAATATGATCCAATAGTTGACATCATTTGGAAATGTAAGCGGTGAGAGAATGATTGCTCGTTACCTTGGTGGCACTGCGTAGGTGATCGTAATAAACCTCCTCAATAGCCTGAAAGTAGATGAGCCCTTTCAGCTTGGTCTCATGCTTGTCTGAGAGGAGAGAGAGGAGATGTAGTAACACAACATGTTACATCTTGTCCTGATGCAATACCAAGACTTCTATCAGCCTTGAGCATGGATACTGCTGTAGCATTTATAGTAGAATCAGACGGTTCATTTTAGTTAGTTTTCAATCAACACTTGATGACCAAATGCACATTTGCACATGAATTCAACCCTTTTGTGCAATATTGCAATAGACACAAACTGGAAAAGAGCATTTTATATGAGCTAAAGCAGCCAATAGTCAGAAGTGCAAGAATCAAACACAACGGCTCCTAGACAAAAACCCTCCTGTGTGCCAGAAACATAAATAAGAAACAAGCAGAAACATTATTTTTTGTTTGTTTTGACAGGAGCAAAGTCAGGTGTGATGAGCAGATGGGGAAGATTTAACAGGGCGAAAGAGATGTGAAGTGTTTCTCAAAGAGGTTTCAGTTGGAGCTCAGCGCTATAGGGAGTGAATCTGCAGTCCTGGCTCCGGTGGGAAGGTCATTCCAGTTTGAAGGCTAGGACGGAGAAGAGCTGAGGCTGGATGTAACAGCCAGATCGCCACAGGGAAGGGAGAGCTGAGTGCATACTGAGAACACGATCCTCCATCCCCGCAAGAACGTTGGTGAGTACAAAAACAGTGGTTTTCAAACCAGGAGTTGGGACCTTCTGGTGGGTCCAAGCAGAAAGGATGGGGACAAAAGGAAAGTGTTGAAAGTTGTATAAGCCGACAACTTCCCTTAGAATGATGATCAATGAATGATGGGTAATTTAGGTTATTTATTCAAATTCAGTAGGATTTAAATCAGTTGGTTTTAGAAAATTAATTTTGAGAGCATCAATTACCATCAACAGTGACACTCATTAGGAAGTTACTGCTGATTCATCTTCTATCTTCTGTCTAATCATCCTGTCTATGTTCACCTTACCAGTCCACCGGCAGCGAAGAGACTTGTCTGACTCGCCATGAATCCTCTTCAAGTTTTGCCTTAAGCAAAGAATTGTATTTTTGATAAACCTTTCTCTGCCTTTTATTTGTTGGTGAAGCGACTGAACATACTCAAGATGCCACGGGTCACAGTGATGTCACTAGATATGTTTGAGGATGGGGTTTGTGTTTAGTATAAATAGTGAATGTAAGGTGTTGTGGGGTTTTTTTTGTATTTTTTTTTAGCTTTTTAGTTTATGTGAGAAATAAAAGTGCCCCTTAAAAGTAGTTTGCAGGAATGGAGTAATTTTCACTGCCAACCACCGTAAAACAAAGAAGAACAAACAGTTCCTTCAGCTTCTGCTCAACTCCAGACAGAGAAGCCAGACACAAAGGCAAGTTGAACGTGAAAGATGTGAACTCATAAAACACAGTGGAAAATATGTTTTTTAGGTTCCAGCAGGATAAAGTTCATGAACAGATATGAACTCCACTGTATCAGGATAGAAGCCAAGCAATAGGGCAGGTCCATTACATTACGTTACATTACATTACATTGCTCTTCAGGCCTAAAACGTTTGACATTTTCAGTCATTTTCTTCAGTAATATACATTCTTCATTTCCTTTCAGTTTTTTTCTTTGAAGTTTTTATCCCATCAGGGATTTTCACTACTGTGATCTTCTGCAAGTAATAAAGGTTCTCTTACTAGAGGCCTTTTGCATGTTTTACCGTCTAACATCTCTTGCTCTATATTGTCTGTAAATGAAGTCTGTTCAAATGTCTTTGAATTCCGATCTTGTTCAAATAAACAGTGGTCTTTTGTTTTTGTCTTTTCCATGCACACTGAAGTGCCTGGCTAAAAAAACAAACATCCAACAACAAATAAAGGCAATCTTTTGAAATACGTCCAACATCTTCCCCTTGCTTTCCCTTTTCCGTAAGTCAAATTTGCTTAGTAATGAGATAAATGTTTTTGAAATGTGAGTTTCGTTTTGTTAGTCACGAACAAGCCAGGAGCTAACCTCCTCCCCAAGAAAAACACATCTAGAGAAAGTATTGCCTCTTATTTCATCACCATCATCACCATCATCTTCGTCAGGAGTGAGGGGGTGAAAAGGCTAGGCAAGAGAGTAGAGAGAGGAGCAAAGAGAACAGAGGCCTCAGTAATGGAAGTATACATCCATTCCATTTTAAACTTGATTGTAATAAAATGTCTCAAAATATGTTCATGTATTATGTGTATTATTATAATCAACTCTTCTCATTTTAAAGGTGCAGACATCAAGCTAATGGACGTGTCACAAATGAATGACTTCAATTTGAACGCAGAGCTCAGAAATGACATCTAGAACAGCCTCCATTATTATCATTTCCAGATAAATAGATCCTGGTTGGGGCGAAAGTCAAGTTCACTGTTGTAAAACACAATAAATCAATGTGGAGTTCGTTCACATTCTGCTCATTCCTCTTGCGAGGCAGAAGTAGCCTCAGCACGGAGGACATTTCGTGCATCAGGTCTGGGCCTGGCATACAGCTAGGAACTTTTCTGACATATGGTCAATCGAATGGGGCCTCCGGGCTGGAGTAGGGAAATCAAGCCCAACAGTAGAATCCAATAAAGCCATGATAAGTGAAGTCCTTAAAGCCACTACCTCCCTGTTGAGTCTTGAGGGTGCAGATGGGTAATGATTGTCACTTTTGGGCTCCAAAAGTGTGAAGAAATAGACTGAATTCATGCTTTAACTTGTGCCTTTGGTGAAGCTTTGATTGTCGGGCAGCGGGGGAGTCGATAGTGAACACAACATAAACTGAAAGGGTACAGATGTTGCATTTAAAGATTGCTGTTCATTTGAAATCGGATATCTTGACATTTCTGGGCCAAAGCATTCTGTACTGACACTGTGATTAACCATGTATAACCTACATATTAGCCCATAATTAACTATATATACACACATCACATAGGT
Organism: Diretmoides pauciradiatus; assembly: GCA_900660315.1. Lineage (NCBI taxonomy): Eukaryota > Metazoa > Chordata > Actinopteri > Trachichthyiformes > Diretmidae > Diretmoides > Diretmoides pauciradiatus. The sequence continues at coordinate 3,238 of CABFOS010089240.1, read as the reverse complement.
ATATACATCTCAGACAATGGACTACAATTCAACGCCATTAGCTGTGCATCCTCACCCGCGTAGTAGGAGAAGTTCCTCTTGAGACGGTCAAAAACAAACCAGCGCTTCTTCCAGGATTTGATTTTGCCGCCCATCTTGACCAGGTGGCCCTTGCACATCTTCTCGGTGAGGATGACGTAGGGGCAGGTGTCTACGCTGTGGCCGGACGACTCCACGTGGGCGCGCAGGTCAAATTCCTCCTTCCGGTTAGGCAGGTAGCGCGTCATCGGACGGGCCTACAAATGAGAGGTTCTTACATTGCTGCAGTTGTCACTTCACCAAAGGCAGAGAAGGCACTTACAACGTAATATGTACGTAATTGTGAATAATTAGTCGGGCCTGGTGCCTGGGTATTTGTTCACCTGTATTATTCATACCAAAGAAAACAGACTAAATACAATCAGCCGAGATGAAAGATGGACTGATGAGTATATCACACTTTATAGCAACCCCCCCCCC
>CABFOS010088768.1:2236-12768 GCA_900660315.1 Diretmoides pauciradiatus | reverse complement strand
TAACAGAATGACAGATGCTCTCCCTTGGCATGTTGGCTGGAGGAAAATGTTTGGAGAAGGGTGGAGCAAAGCTTAAACCCAACACCACAATCTTATCTTGTTTCTGTAGAGCCTCCACCGCCACCGTCGTGGTCCTGACTCCTGTGGCTGCAGGGATGTTGGAGAGAAATGGGGGAGAGTTGAAATGTGATTAGAGTCTGTGTGTGGACAGGGTGTGATTATATTCACTGGCCGGACTAAAACGGCAATGGCAATTTACCAGCGAGGCAAAGGAAGGTTTGCTGTCCTGAATGTTGAACTATGGGAGTCGACGCGAAGACTCATTTCTCACAACGTATACACACTCTGTAGCACTGTAAGGTGATTTGGATAAACGTGTCCATCAAATGTGCATCAGATCTTTGATGGAGGAAGATCAGAATCAGAATCAGAAAGCTTTATTGTCATTGCACAAGTAGGACAACAAAATTTGCTGTGCGGTACCTAACAACGACACATACATACACACCCACTTATGCACACATACCCACACATCTGTCCACATCTATCTGTCCACATCTATATGTCCACATCTATCTGTACCATGTAAGGAAGCACGTGACTAATGCAAGTGACTGCATGGGAGACAGACTCCAGCCAGTGAACAGTTGCCCATAAACGACCTTACTGCAGAATCACTTTGACTGTTGAAGAGTCACCATCCAACATCCAGTACCTCCCAACATTCAACAGGCTGCATCTACTCTGAGATCAAACCCATCTAGATTACAGTCCTGCAGCCAAGCTTTCAACAAACAAAGGAAATAGCACATTACACCATCCCTCTCCCTGAAAAGTCGCATTGGACCCAAAAAAAGAAAAAACCCTCTCCGGTTATTTAACAAATACAAGTTTATTTGAAGTACAGACAAGGAAAAATGAAGGGCCTTTTTTCAGCGCTTGCACTCCATATGACAGCAATTTGGGGGTATTGTGTATTTTGGCCTGAGCGTGCGGGCTATGATAGATGACAGGAGAGAAAATCACGAGCCGCTGGCTTGAGCACAGACATGCAAATTGCTTTCAGCTGATTGCCTTATTCTGCTTGATATTTATCAAGTGGATTACAGTATGCTTCTTTATTTACACTCCGGAAGCAGCTGATCAATTCCGCTGAAGGAGAGAGGAAGGAGAGCTGATGTTTCTCCTCTGCTGGGTGAAAATATACAGCCCCGAGGTGGCCGCTGTAAACACTTCACAATGAAGTGTCCAATCCTTGCAGAGATCTGTTGCAGGTATCATCAGACTCCTCTCGGTTCACTGTATCAGAAGAGACAGCGCTCCATAATACAGATGTGACACATTTGATGGAGAGCGCTGGTCTGGGATCACATCTGTTTGTAGGAATTTTAAGTAATTTCCTCAAGAAAGTAAGCTGATTATTTTCCACAAATGGTTGCTCAACCGTGTTATATATATTTTTTTTCATTGCCGTACACGACAGACGAGTTTCAAAACATCACATGTCGGGTCACTGGGTAATCACTAAAATCATTTGTTGAAATGCAAATTGTTAACATGAAAAACGCTAACCATGGAATGAGAACGGGAATGGAATTCATCACAACAACGTAATAGATACAAGACTCCTCATGAATTTTCATAGGCATGACTGACAAACAGCAGCAGTTCAGCAGCCTTTTATTTTGAATGTATTTTCATGTCTTTACAATTCACTACAAAGACTGAATATTGAAGACTGAATAATACCCCAATCACCAAAATAGTGTAAGTTGTAATGTGATACGTATGGGATTAGTGTACTTTATATATTAATGAATGAAAAAGATGAAAAAGAAGACCAACTTTTTTATTTCTCTCCTGTGGAGGTCTTCATGTTGCATTCATGGTCAAACTTTAAAATAATAATAATTGAAAAGCAGTTTTTTTTCTGTATGTGAAACCTATTTTGAGACTTTCAATTTTATCCTGACCAATAAATATAATAATATACTAATTAGAATAGATTAGATTAGATTCAACTTTATTGTCATTGTTCATAGTACTGAGACAACGAAATGCAGTTATATCTAACCAGAAGTGCAATAAAGTGCAGTAAAGTGCAAAAAGAGAAGTACATACAATGGGGAGATAAATTTGAAATAAACAGGGGGTCTAGAAGTGGATATGCTACATGAATGTAAAGTATGAACACTACTGACAGTATAAATGAATGATTATGATGATAAAATAATGTGTTCCTTTTATTTTTTGTAACTGCTGCAAAAATATAGTTTATATTATTTCATTTTTGCCATTTTCAATCAAAAAGATCAAGCATGGGTTTCTTTTCTGCATGGTGCAGACCAGCTCCTGTCCTGTAGCTGACCGTGACATCTGACCTCTGACCTCTGACCTCTGACCTCCGACCTCTGACCTCCCTGTGTAGGGCATAAGCGGGAAAAAAATAATTTCCTCACGCGGATCAATAAAGTAGCACATGATTTGTTTGATCAGAGATGTAAAAGGGAAATGGGATCAAACAATAAACGATGCTTTCCAGCTTTTAACTGACAGCCTGAAAAATTGATAGTGCACAAAAGGAAAATCCGCCTTCAACAACAAGTTTACTTTTCAGAACTAAGTATGAACGGGTTCAGCGGGCTTCTGAACAAGCAACGTGACCCCACAGCACTCAGCATAACAGCAACAATATGGTAATAATAAGAGGTACAATTACACAAGCTGTACAATATTATAGCGCTGCATGATTTAATCTCGCCCCGGTCCCACCTCTGATCACGATCCAGCTCCAGCATCACTCTCAGATACGTTTGAGGAGTCGGGTCAGGGTCAGAGATCAGCTACTTACCCAATCAGGTAACCAGCTCCAGGAGGAAAATTACTTCCTTCCGACCACTTGCACTCACCTGCAGTGACCCCGAGCAATCAGAGGTGAAGCGGGCTCCTAATCACAGAAAAAACCCTTTGGGTCAGCACCCGCACCCCGCCGCGGCCCACCCCCCGCACAACAGGGCCAGCTCTGGGTTCAAGTGTTTAAACTGTCACATCAAATAGCCTCAACGCGGAGATTACTTGTGCAGGAGGCATTGTGTGTTTGGTTTGATGCCGGCTGCAATATCCTGCTTCTCCGCTGATCCTAGCAGCTCCGGGTGCAGAGCGCCGGGTCTCGCCGTGTCAAGGAGAGGTGGCTGGTGCCCGGCACGCTTGCACTCTGATCAACAGCGGGAAGTGCAGGGGGTGGGACAGGAAACGGAGGGGTGTTGGGCGCTGGTAAGGGCCTTTAACCTGGACCTCAATCAAACTGCTCCGATGTTTGTTTTGGTAAGAGCACCTCTGGTCATTCGCCACATTGGCCAGGAAAGTGTGATAGAGCAGTCGCCTTCAGTGCTGAGGGAACACTTATACCGCTTTTACACCAAAATTAGCGGGTATATGCAGGGTTTTTAGACCCAGGAAAACCCGCTAAAAATAGGCGACTGACACCTTTCCCATTGCCAGTAGACCAGTTTGCCTTTCTGTGCCGGAACACAATGTAAACACAAACAGTAAATGTGAATGTTACGGCGGTAACTTTTTTATATCTTTTACTTAAGTTTGTATTTCAAACTCGTTGCCGACACCTTTGGAACGATGTTCGAGCTGCTTGGACAGGAGACGGACGGGATTTGTGACTGGCGACAAACCTTCATTGCCTCCATGATAGATACTGTAGCTATCAGTATCTACTGTAGCTATCAGTATCTACTGTAGCTATCAGTAGCTGTTGACAGTAGCTGTCATCGTATCCCCGGAAAAGGGGCGAAAATTAGCGTGTTCACCCGGGTGTCACGTTTCTATCACTGCCGATCGGAGCCGGAGTCGATAAATACCCGTATCTACTGCAGTTATTGGACCTGCGACTGAATACCGGGTGGAACCTTTACCACTGAAGACAAAAGCGGGATGTTAGCAGGTGTTAGCGTTTTTTTGGCCAGTGGAAATGCGGTATTAGAGGGCCATTTAAAGAAAAACGTACAAATCCCACTTTGTGAAATAACATGGCGGTTTCACGCCATTTTCACTGATTTTAGGGCAGGACCTGTGTGAACTAACAGGATCCCTGAGATCCGCTGTAGCCGAAGATGGATCACGAACGACGGCCAACCCCTGGGGAACACCTGCCACCTCGTATTAGCCATTTGTAATTAACGTCTGTGATGCCCTCCATGGTGCACGGCCGACTGAATGAACGTGGATGTCCTGCGCTTGACCTTGTACAAGGGAAATCTAGGGACTTGTTAAAGCAGGGAGATGGCGTTCTCTCCCTCTCTCGTCCATCTTCCCCTCCCTCTCATCCTTGCTCATCTCTGACACTTACCTCAGACTTTCCTACACACCCACTCCTGCAAGTATGTAACACTGCTTACCAAAAGGAGTGTGAAAATGCATTTTAAGTCCAAGTCCAACGGCAACCAGGCCCTTGTATATTACTGCGCCGTGTCCACATCCATTGATCTAGTGCAGCTGACCGGTGATGTACGGCGTTACATCCGAAGATGTTTAAGTCACGCTATGGAAGCAATTTCTCCTACAGAGAGCAAAGCCTCATCGGCACATGGCGGATATTGAAGCAGTGCATGTGATATCTCGGGGCTGCTGTAACCTTGGTAACGTTAAGAGGGAGTTTGGAGGATGGGTGATGGATTACTCTCAGTGAGCATCCACTAAGCTAATACAGTCTGTCCCACAAGTGTTTGCAATATTCACATTTGGTCCTTGTGTCTGCTAGTGTTACAGGTGCTATTAAAACTTCTGATACGGAGTTGGGTTGTTTAAGGTGTTGGAATGCGTGACCGTTTGCACTCCTTTTGAATGGAACTGATGGATTAAGAGTCAGATGACTCTATTCACGGTGGTGGATTTTACAGTATATTTCTCTGGAGAGGACTCCCAGAGCAGCTCTATAATACGCCACATTTTTCACATACTTTCTTTGTTAAATAGGATGAATGATTCACTGTGCAGCATTTATACATGCCATCTGCTTTTCCCATGCAGAGCACACTTAATCGACAAAAATATCCAGAAACTAGAAGTATTTTGAAGCTTTTCAGCACTTTTTTGATACTTACTTTAAATGACTATTGATTGCAAACACTGGTATGGCTATAATGGTTATTGAACACGTTGGGCTGTACAGAAATGAATATTAACCCACTAGGGCGGAGGGTATGTACTGCGCATGTGCATTTCATTATTAAAGTGTTTCCCCAGCTAATTAAATCAGTGTGGGGTGGTCCGACCCGACTTTACTTACATTAGTGTGTGGTATGTGTGGCCTCCTGTCCATACTTCATTTTGCACATTACACTGAGTTATACTGGGCTGAAAAATTGGGTATTAGCCAAAATGTTGAATGTCGTCCACCTCTGATAAAATGAAGATGATGATTTTGCTCAACAGCTTCAGTGGCGACAGTTTGTAAAAACCTGCAATGAAACCTGCCTCGCTCTGCCTTAAGTAGCTGCTAACCCACCTAGAATTCAATTAGTATGGTATTCAATGGAGCGTTTTAGTGTCACACGATCATTTAAAAGCTGCTTCAGAGACTTTGACACTCTGCCAAGGATACAAATTCTGGGGTAGCTGAATTATTTGGACTTTTCTGGCATGAAAACCAGTATTAGCTCAGTTCTGTCTTAAAAAAACCCATATTGGTCGAGCATTAATCATCTCAATTATGCTTTTTATTATTTCCTTCAGAAATCCAAAACGGCAGTGGTATTCAAAAACATAACAAAAAAACACAACAAATACAGAAGAAAGCAAAAACAAAATGTAAACAAAGACAAGGCTTTTAAGCATAGATATAAACTAAACAAAAACAGATATAAATAAATAGCAGGTATAAATTACCTACAATTATAAAGACAGAAAACTACAGTGCAGAGCATTAATCATCAAGATGTGTCTTAATCAATGTGCATTCATTATCCCCGGCACTTAAAGTGATTTGGATTCTGAAAACAATTTCATTAGCATGGGTTTGAGCAGAGAGGCTGTTTCTCCTCTGCTGGTAAACGTTTCTCGGGGTCACAGCGGAGGATTTCTCTCTCTCTAGGAGATTAGGTGGAGGTAAAGGCTTTCATCCACCTGTCTGCACTCTCCTCCACACCCTGTGTGTTAGGAGGTTTACGGAAACCCCTGACCCGCTGCTACTTTCCTTTCATTTCCCCGGCTTCCTGTGTAATGCGTCGTCAGGACCCCACAGTCCCATTCCTCTGAGTGCAAAAATACATTAGCCACTAAGCACACCTCCATCTGCTCCGGCAACAGGGATTAATTAAATGATTCCCCCTGGCCTATTACCTGGTTATACCTTTTTTCTGTCTTCTGCCGGTGAGTAGACCAAAATATCACACCGCTATGGCAAGCCGTTTTAACATTTAATACAAAAAACTGTTATCAAAATTCCGAAAATGTTTTATTAATTTTTTTATTTTTAAATTTTGATAGAAATTTTCAGAATTTATATCAATTTTTGGAATTTTACATTTTAAATTTTTTTGTTTTTTTTTATAAAAAAACTTGACTAAATGTTTAAAGGGCTTACCATATATTATCAGACTTTTGAAATTAGATATCAAACTTCCGAAATTTGATATCAAGTTTCTGAATTTTGATATCAAATTTCGGAAGGTTGATATCAGAGTTTTTGAAATTTGATATCACATTTCAGAATTTGACGTCAAAATTTGAGTTTTGATATCACATTTCAAAAACTTGATATCACGTTTGATTTCTAATTTCAAAAGTCTGATATCGGAATTTTGATATCAAAATTCAAAAACTTTGATATCAAATTTTTTAATTTTAATATCAATTTTCACCATGATATCAAATTGTTTTTATTAAATGTTATATGCCATAACACTGCTGTAATGTGTTTTTCTGAATCTTCAGGCTCACTATATCCTCTAAATCCAGGCCCACGTCAGATTTCAATTTACCGCCCATTCAGTCTGATCTTTAACCACTGATATCGCCCCCAGCCAAATAATTGCAGGGTGCACAGGGGCATTAGTTGAAGGAGCAGTGTAATTGATATGGTGGAGCCATTTGTTGTAATTTGCCGTTATGACGGTGACCTTATGGAAGTCAATAACAATCATGTCTATTTATTTGAGTGCATTACGGGCCAATGGTTTCCCTGTTTGCTCTGGTCTATATCACGCTGTGGGTAATTATATCAGTCATCGTTATGTGTGCCAGCCATGTTCTGCCAGAACCGGCTGCATTTCACAACTCCATAGTGTGTTGTCAGTGTGGTGGCTGGTACCCCGCTTTGTTCTAATGACTTTAAGGGTCCGATCATACCGAGGGTTGGTTTCCTTTGGTCTGAGCCGCGGTGGGAAGGTCGTTTGGGTTCACACATACCACAAATACCAGCAAACCAGAGCTTGTTAACAAAACTCACAAGTAGGAGTTTTGGTCATCTGTCATCCCGTCAGGTTAGAGATTTTGGTGGCTGGGGGAAGGGGCATTCAACAGGAATCTGATTCCTACGGTGGCCGGGAAGTGCGAAACATTTTTACAAAGCTTGAGACAAATTTACATTTTTTTTCAGTTTATAAAACAAAATTATATAAGCAAACCAATTTTACCAAGGACACAAATTTACATTTTAGAAAATAAAATTACAAAATGCTAAACACTTTTATGAGCGCTGAGACTTTACAAGTGGTGGAACTCTTTTACCAGTCCCCGAAACAAATTGATCTTCTGGAAAGGGAATGTACCAAATGCCGAAAGTGACCCGGAAGTGATTGAGTGAGCGGTCAATTTGTTTGTTTTGGCGGGGAAAAAATAGTTTCGCCACTTGGAAATTTGTCTCAGTGCTCATAAAAGTGTTTTGCATCTTGTAAATTTATTTTCTAAAATGTAAATGTTGCTTTTTCCTTGGTAAAAGTGTTTTGCTTATGTAATAAGGTTTTATAAACTGTAAAAATGTTATCCAAAATGTAAATTTGTCTCTCAAGCTTTGTAAAAGTGTTTCGCACTTCCCAGCCACCGTAGATTCCAGTCCCTGTAACGGCAATCTGACTCGTCGTCGATGGGTTGCATTTCGGCCAATGCGTTCTGCCTCTTGCTCTCCACATTGATATGACTGTTTACCTGCATGTACTCTTGGAACCCATCAACGACGATTTAGCTTTTTATTCACTTTTTTCTTTTTTTACTAATCTGTTCATAGAGAGTCTACTATCATCATAGTAGCAGTCTCTAACCCAGAGTGGTTATAGACTGCTGTAACTGTATCTTGTGTGCACGCTCTCCCCAGGTTTATTTAGTTGTGCTAGGCTTCCCAAGCTCCCAATAACCATTTGACATGTGCAGGAGCGGCAATACTTGGTAACATCGGCCTTTAAACCTGGCCAAAAAAATAGCGCAGAACACGATCGTATGTTTTCTTTATTCCTACATGGCCAGCAAAACTACTGGACTAGACTAAGGACGTGGCACGATATTTCTCTGGCATGACTGCTTGATGAAATGAATTCTATCCCACCTGCTCCGTATTGGGAGGAATCCATTTACACATCAAAATGCAAAAATCCTTTTGGACTGTACCACTACCACTACCCGTTACCTCAAGGCTATACCGTTGCACACATTCAAAACCGAAGCGATAGTGAAACTCCTCAATTTTTTCTCCACTTTTGGGTTTACCAAAAATCATTCAGACAGATCAAGGCTCAAACTTTATGTCAAAGTTGTTCGCACATATTATGGTAGAACTGTCAGTCATCCAGCAGAAGTCCAGCGCCTACCACCCAGAATCACAATGTTTCCACCAGACATTAAAATCTATTAGAGGTCAACCGATAGTGGATTTTTAAAGGCTGATATAATAACGATAGTTTGGAGCAGGAAAAAGCTGATAGCTGATTCATCGACCGATACCCTCCCCCCTGAATTTCTTTTGACACTGTTGGAAATGAACAATCTTTGACTTTATTAGAAATTGGATAAGATACATGTTGAACTGAACATCTAAGTCAAAGTAGTAAATACCTAAATAAATATATAAATCTGGAACTGAATATCAAACTAACCATAAAACATCTAGTATGTAAAATAACTGTAGATAGGAGCTGTTTTTACCTCGTTGAACACTTGCTTGGGACTTTTATTTTTGAAAAGTATTTTCAAAATAAAAGCACTTCCGGGTTCAGACGCATGTAACAGTGACACTGGCTGTACTGGTGACAGTGCACAGATCCTCTCTTCTCAAATAGACGGTATTTGGATGAACTGACCACATATTGGGAATTTAAATTACTTTCTCTCAGCCAACAATACAAACACACAAATCCCTTTAGTCCTGGTGAAGATCTGTTCATCTCTAACACGTTTTCTAGATCAATTGGAAGCTGTGCAGCCATCAGCCACTATCGGAGTCAAGTTCCACCGATAACGATAGTTTGTAAAACGTCCTATCGGCACTGATTAATCGGCCAAAAGATTAATCGGTCGCCCCCTTAAATCTATGCTGAGAAAATACTGCCTAGAGTCAGGAATAGAGTGGGATGAGGGTCTGCCTTTTCTCCTGTTCACAGTAAGAGAAACTACCCCAGAGAGGGACAGCACATCCACACAGTAGAGTAGTAGTAGTAAAAATATGACACACAGTCGTAACAAACATGTCATTTTTTTTCACATTTAAAGGAAATTGTCAGAGCAAAGGGAAAGAAACACCCAGGGTGCAGAAACAGAATTTTACTATTTAGATCCCCAGCATCAGAATGCAAGTGTGCAATTCTGATTTGATCTTAATTTGTTTTGCATTTGTTTGGAAGTCCAATGTTCCCCAGTGACCGTAGAACAGAGCCACCATGTAGGCAGAAGATGGTCCCAGTCTGCTTCCTTTGGCACTCACAACATCTACTCTACAGTTCCAAGTCATTCTCTTACGTATGCAAATTGGGCATCCAATTTACCAACATTTGGCATTCATCATTGATACATCTGTTCTACGAGCAAATCGAGGCTTCCTGCATGTTTCATGAATCCCACCGTGGTGTTTTAGTACGCACATATGTACAAGACATTTACGATAAGTTTTGTGAATGAGGCCCAATGTGTGTGACTAATGTGAGTGCAGCCCCCCCCCCCTCTTCCAAATGGTTTTGTCTCAATCAGTCAATCAACGTTGCATCTTCCAACATTCCAAATAAAACTTGTCATGAGGGGCTTGGCATCCCCAGCCCCTGTTCAGTTACGGTGGATGATATCACTCAGCTAGGCACTGTTTTAATTATGAAACCATGATTAAACAACACTCAATTACTTTTTACGTTATAGCCGTTAAAAAGCTATGAAGTAGGTCAGTAGGACCCAGGTGATGCCCTCTAACCTCCTGGTTTCCTGCTGCAGTGGCGAGCACTGTGTGGGCACCGAGCCTTTTGAAAGAACGCACGTGAAATTGCCAGCCGATCAGTCAGTGTGATCTCTCTCTCTCTCTCTCTCTCTCTCTCTCTTTCTCTCTC
>CABFOS010088688.1:2060-17725 GCA_900660315.1 Diretmoides pauciradiatus | reverse complement strand
AGACATAAAGGGTAACAGAGAGCGAGAGAGTAAGAGATAGAGAGACAGAGATAGAGAGAGTAAGAGAGAGAGAGAGAGAGAGAGAGAGAGAGAGAGAGAGAGGATACATCATCTAGCTATAACTGAGCTCATTGGAGAGGGCCTTATTAAATCTGTTTACATTCCCTGCTGGGCTCCATTCTGTCAGAGAGACTTTCAACTCCATGGGACATGTTCTGAGGAGTTTTCATACCAAAATGGCCGCCTCTAATTAACTAGGGCCCTGCCGAGTCTCAATAACCAATTATTTTCCTCTCATTGTCCCTGTCCACCAGCATTTGCCGCTCAGCAGTCCACTTGGTGTTGGTGGTGAACTCTCTGACTGTCCCTACCCTCCCACTGTGGAGCCGACTCTCACTGCATGTCTCTCCTGACTGGGCACAACACATAGCCCTCTTTGGCTAGCTGCAGGGACACCAAAGTCAGCCTGAAAACACAGCCTCTTTCAATCACAAATTATAATGCTACTCGTGTAGTAGGCAGAACCAGCACTGGGCTAAAGGAAACAAAAGTAGACACTGATGCTAACAGTTGCTGGAAACATGCTATACTGTACATGCATAAAGACATAGTATCAGCTAGAACTCAGAATGAATGGTAATTGCAATATGGTCATTCTTAAAACTGGAATCTTCAAGTTGACTGAAACACAGTGCTGAAGTTACAGTAGTTATTAAGTTCATGGGAGGGAGAGAAAAAGAGAGACAATGAGAGAGAAGGAAAGAGAGTCAGGCTAGCAGTAAGTAATTTTAATGTGTGTCAGAGGACCATGTGTCTAGAGGGAGGAAACTAAGGGAGGGAGGGTCTATTAGAAATGCCCATGGGTTCAGGTTTACATGTGTCCATGAAGGAAACAGCACAATTGATTCGTAACAGTTGTTTTATTTTAAATCCTAATTGATAAATACAAGACATTTTTTATGCCTCCTCAAACATATACAAAGGATGAAAGAGTCCGCAGCTGAATATTGCTTTTCCCTAGTCTCTGCACAACTTCCTCTACCCTTGCAGGCCCAATCCTCCCTCCTCCCCTCCCTCTATAGCCCCATCCATGAAGCTTTCCCTTCCAACTGTCTCAGTCAGCAGCATCACCACCAGTGCGTATATGTATACACAGTGCAATATCAGATCATATTACTTCATGGAGTGTGTAAAATGGCTGGGCCATCCATTTGGTCGCAGTAGTCTCCTTACCATCTTTGGCTGTGTCAGCAATCCCTTCTCTGCCCAGCCCTGGAGCTGTGGGAGCTCTGCCTGACGCCACTGTGTCTCTGTCGACCCCTATGGAGCGGAGCACAGGGAGGGAGGGACGCACAGCCCACCGGTCAACATCACACACTCTTTACAGGGTTAGGGTTGGAGGGGTATTGGGGTGGGGTAGGGGAGTTGGGAGAATGGTGGCTCACTACAGTAAATACCTTTGGTCGTTCCACCAGTCGCTCTAAAACAAAGACAGGTGGCTTGGATTTTTTTTTTCTGGTTGGTGTAAGCTCCGAGTTTTTTGAGGCTGGTGAATTTCCTATATTAAATTCACACTGAAAGTTTGAGTAATTGAGTTTTGAAAAACGGGGTGAGTCAACATGATGAGAAAGTGGAATTGCTAAAATAGAAATAGGTTTTTAAGATATTATTTCCTTTGCTGTTTCAATCTGCTTCAATCATTTGAGCAGCTTCATAGTGTATGGTACAAAACTGTGTGTCTGTTGAAGCCGGCAGACTGGTGTGGTGGCTACAGTGACCAGAGTTTATAATGAGGGCTTCCCTCTCGCTCTCTGTGGGTAAACAACTGGTTGAAGAGAGAGACACCACAAATGAGCAGGAAGGTTGTTCACTAGCTCTCGAGAGCATGGGGCTCAAATGCCTGCAGCTAGCTACTGATTTAGCAGGAGAGGAGGAAGAGGGGAGGGATGACCTCTGCCTTCATTTACTCCTTCAGAGAGATGGAGAGAGGGAGCGAGGGATCAGATATGACAGAAAAAAGACAAGGGTTGAGTAATGGGAAAGGCACTTCCGATACGTCAAAGAAAGGGAGAGACAGAGGTGGGGGAGGAGAGAGAGTCTGTACATGTTCTGTTGTCAATGTGTCTTGTAAACGTAGGCAAGAATGCATAATGGGGGTCTAAATGAGAGTGAACTGTCAGCTTGAAAGGGAAAAAGAAGATACAGAAGGGCAGAGGGGTTAGGGGAGACGAGAGGATGAGGAATTCTGACTCGACTGCTGACAGGTTGTGGTGAATATTGAGGGATTTTTTGGGATGATCCTATAAAAATATCAATTTGAGCCACCTTTGTTTTAATCTGGGTGAAGACCGAAGGGTTACTGTAAGTATATAAAAAAAAAATCAGCAATACAATCACACATACTGTATTATACATCCTGTGTGTGAACCTCACTGGGACAAATTGCTGGTATGCAAGTTATTTTTTATGTCAAATCTACCAACATTTGCAAAGATTTTATCTTTGCTACTGTAGGTCACCTCAGTGTGAATGCAGGTGTGCCAGCGCCACTGAGGTGGATTTATAACCATTTGAAAGAGCCAGGAGTGGACAGTGCCAGGGATAGCTACACGCTCAGGGCTACTGTAGGCTGCCCAGGCTAGTTACAACGTGGAGCCAGATATTAGTGGACCAACATTCATTTTACTGGAGAGGGTAGAGGACTATATAATAGCCTGCATGTCAACACAACTGGCCCCATCCATTGTATTAAAATATCAGTTGTAAATCTAACCTGAAAAAAGGAAATGTTAGGCAGAGGTAACATCATAAACATTTTTCACCCATTCCGCAAATTTATCAATTAACATACTGTGTCCGTGCAAAAGGGAATGGTGTTCCGCAGCAAGCAGACAGTGCAGCGTTATTGTAGCATGTGGTGATAAAAATATAAGAAGCAGCAAGCAGATGTATATGGGTGCAAAAGAGCATCATATTGGCAAAAGCAATATTACGTTTCTCAGAAGTGTGTTTATGAGTTTCAGCATTTTCCAAACACTACTCGATGCTCAATTTTCAATGCTCAACCATTCAATAACTGTATAGAACACACGCTCACTCTCAGATACACGCACATACATACACATGCACACGCACGCACACAATCTCATCTTTCTTCATTTTCTTTCTGTCCTCGCACATGTGCGTCTTCTGATAAAATCTCAAATAACACCAGAATAAAGGCACAATGCAATTACATTCACCAACCATTGAGATGAAAAACTGCTCATGGGTGCATTTTCAATTATTCAGGGAATACATTTTAGTTGGAGCTCAGATGCTGGGGAGACTTATTATATAATCAATACACTCTACTGTATAATGCCATTAATATTTGATGCCACAAAAGTGCTTCCTGTCTCCTTGGGCTCTTGGCCAGTGGTTTCTGGGTAGTGCAGTCAAATAGGACAGGCCATATCCGCCTACAGCAAGGGGGGAATATATATTTGCTTTCCTCTATTAGTCTAGAGTACCACAGGCACAGTCATGGCTTTACACTGGGATTGCATTAATCCATTCTACAAGACGTTCGACTGTACACAATAAAACAACGATTCCTTTCCCACAGCCCTTTGTCACGTCTACATGGTAAGATTTACATTACTTTTTTTTTACTGTCCTTTTAACCTTCTATTTGCAAATTTCCCCAGCGTGGGACAAATAAAGGTACTTCTACTTCTACTTCTACTTCTTTTCCTCTACTCACTCCGCTGCTGTTTTAATATCGCAAAACCTCAACTTTTATGGCTGGCCTGGTGCACCCCCCTCCCCTTCTCTTACAGAGCTTAGACAATCAATTTACCCTGACTTGGCCAGGATATATGGAGGCTGTAGAGACTGCAGCGGTAGAGCACCATGCTTCAGGATCTCTTCACTGACAGACACACTGCCTAACCGGTACAAAATGGAGCCAGCATGCATCCCTCTGTCCAGGGCCTCGTCTCACGATCTGGTTTCAGATATACAGTAAATGTGCTTTCCCTATGCCTTAGCTATCTTCTTTTTACAGTAGCTACATCAGTTGACTTGATAAAAAGAAGAGACAAGAATAAAATAAAATAAGCAATATAAGCTATAGTAACAAATAAGCTAGCCAAAAACATCACTTAATTATTGAAGATACTATGTGACGCAAATGAATCAAAAGTGTAGGACACTGTCAATTTGTGTCACGTATCGCTTTTCTTATTTGACGTTGTGCTACCGCAAATAAGAGCCACACCTGATCCTATTGAACTCAGACCAAACTCCCTCCGAGTCCTCCAGAGTGATACTGAATTGGAGTTCCTATCAAACCGACTGAGACACAAAGAGATTAATACGACTTTACTATCTCAGCTCCTCGGCGAGTTCAAGTTCCCTCTAACGCTCTCTGCGCTATTGATTTTTATTTTTCTCTCTCCTCTCCCTTTCTTCCTGGCCGTCTCTCTCTCACCATCTCTCCACCTCCACTAGCGTCTTCCGAGCTCTGAAACGTCCTGCAGGTCAGACAGATGCTGGGCCGGATCAATCGGGAAAAGTAATCTGGGACACCTCACGCACGCACGCAAGCACGCGCACACACACACACAGACACACACACATATACACACACACACACACACACACACACGCACATTTCCCTCCTCCCTATGCACTCTGGCCTGCCTGCCTCCATTCCAATCGATCCGCATCTACTTTACCAAATGGATTCTTCTCTTCTTCCCTCCTCCACCTCTTTCCTCTCTGTGTGACTCAGAATAATAAATGTCCCAGACTGTGTGAGACGTGTACGTAAGCAATTTTTCATTTAACTTTGGGTTGACTTTTTCCCTTTCTCTCTCCCTAGTTCTCTCTTAAGATGTGTCAGTGTTTCAGTGGGATTGATGCAGCTTTCCCACAGAGCCCCTCTCAGCCCTTGGGTAATCCGCACATGCTTAGGTCAAAGGTCAAGGGATGACAGGGTACTGCCAAATGCCAAAGCCTTATAAAATACCTCGTTTTAGCTTTCTAGAGATTTATACTTCAGAAACAGCTATAGTGTGTCTTTTTTTAAACAGACAAGGGTTCTTATTCATATTTAAAATTTCGGAGGTATTGTTCAATTTCAATTATCTTTCAGAAGGCTGAAGAGTATGGCATAACAGAGTACTTGCCAGATTTTGCATTTGCTTAATTGAAGTGATATAATTTGTTCTACTCTATTCAGCTTCATTCTGCTTGATTATTTTTTCTTCCCCCCCCCCTCTAAAACGTTCTCATGCTGTATTGGAGGCAGAAAAAAACCAGACAGAACAGCATCCAAGAACAATAACTATAAGGACCTACAACGCTACACACACACGCACACACGCACACACGCATGCACGCGCGCGCACACACACACACACACACACACAAACACTGCAGTCTCCTTTGCTCAGCCAAACTGTAGGCGGAACTGGAGCCATTTGTCCACTGGCTTAATCCCAACTCTGCACCAACGCATGCAGAAAATTGGTGAGCATCTTGACTCTGGAGATGACACTTCAATTTGTGCGGCTCCAGTGACTGGTTCTCTGTGGTTCCTCCCTTGTGGGGGCGTGAGATCAGCTGGACACCTGCCTAGCTGCTTGGCTGAAGCCTGGAGCATGGGGCCTGGGAATTGGAGGCCTGGCCTTCCTTGTCAGCCCAAGTCCATGTCCCTCAGCCCCAGCCCTGGCCTGGCCTCTCAGGTCCTCATCACAGTTACCCAGGTTTCACTCCTGTGCCAGGCCCTTGCCCGATGTCCCCAACCCCTGTTCCTCTATCCACATGTCACTGCAACACCAGCATCTCAACTGGAATCTTCCCTTGAACTGTATCACATCCCCATCGACAGAAACGGCCCTAGCCTTGTGCCAGTTCTAGCTGCAGCCAGCACCCAGGCTCCCAGCTCAGTCAAATCAGTGAGATGTCTCTGCTGTGCATCACTGTCTGTCCTGCTGTAATCCCTGGGCGTGACGGATGAGAGCGATCACTGTTGAGGTCCTTAGCTAGGACTTTATGGTGGATTAAAGGGACTAAACCATCATCTCATCCCCTACATGGGATTCCATCCTCAATTAAATGTCATTAATGTGGTAAACGGTTTTAGTGAAGCTGATATCTATCTATGTATGGCCTATTCGGTAAGTATTAAACGTATTTCTGTGGATACTAAGCACAAAGGGCACATTGAGGAAAAAGGGGAGATGAAGGCACAGGGACGGATAGAGAGAGCAAGAGAGAGGCGGAGACACTGTTAGTCTACAAACTAACACCCATGTCAGAGAACATCACTTGAAAGGTTGATCCTCCCCAACATCTCTCTTTTTCTCACATCGTGAACACACATGGACAGAAAAAAACACACACACCACAATTTCCACGGCTAACTTGCTTACGTCAACTAACCTGAACGTTTGACTGGTCTCTGAATGAGTGGAAGTGACTTTGCCATATTCTCTACAGCACTACTGTACACTGACAAAGCACTACACTACTCTGTGTGTCACTTCAGGTACTGATATTGCCAAACAGAGCTAATTCCTGTGATGAGCTGAAGTTGTTTTTAGCTGGGGTGGGACAGAGGATAGAGGACAGAACGACAGCCAGTGAGGCAGGGTGACGGGTGGGCTAATCCCTCTGAGTCAGCACCATGTGTCATGAGCGAGGACACCACCTCCACAAGTAGCTGGCAGGTGAATGCGGCCATGCACCTGTGCAGGCAATTGGACCTTTTAGTGAGGATGCTCTCCTACCCTAAGCAAAACACACACATACGCACATGTATGAATACATATATGCATGCACACACACTCACCCATGCACCATGTATCCACCTGCATTTGTCAGGTTAGAAATAAGAAATTCAACAAAATAGTGTCATGTTACTGTGATCAATCAACTGTATCTAAACTACGCCCCTGGCTTGCTGCAAGCCTACAGTACAGTGCTTTTTGTATGCATTAGCAAAACAAGGCCTTGAATACCAACATAACCATAAGATTATTTTCCCTAAGCAGCAGAATAAGAAAGTCCTCCGACTGACCTCAATCTTCACTGCTTTTTCACAGTAGGAGTTTTAATTAAAACTGGTTTGGGGCTGGAAGTGGTAATATTGGCTTTGTTGAACAGGTATTTAAAGGAGTAAACAGCCTGTAGGTAAAGAACAAGAACAAAAGCTACAGCAAAGACTTATATAAAAAATAAGTGAGAGGGAGCCACACACGCACCCACACACACACACACACACACACACACACACACACACACACACACACACACACACACACACACACACACTAGCAGGTGATCCGCAGTGGAGTGAGCATTTTCATAATGCATTAACGCAACCGATGCATTTCAAAGAAAAGGCAGATCCACTATCTATAATCTATATCACCCTCTTCCACTCCTCCAACACCCTCCCTGCCTCTCTTAGCTCTCCCTCTTTTTATCAGTCAGTCTTTAGTAGCTGTTCCTAGCACACTGAGACATCAAACCCCTGGCAGGATTTTATCAGCGGCAGGCGGTGCGTCTGTGGGCGCCCGCCGGGGAGAGTCTGTACTTGGCTTTGCAGAAAAGGAGAGTATTGAAATATTTAAGGGGAATGCATTAGGTTTGGACGGAGGGCTGCAAATGGTTTAACACCATCCCTCGCTACAGCTCTCTGAAGATGTGAAGAGAGGAGAAGGAGGGGCGGGCGGGGGTTGGATGAGAGAGAAAGACAGAAACAGAATAAGAGAGTTAAAGGAAAACACAGAGAGGAAAGAGACAGAGGAAAGGAAATGGGTTGGAGGTGCATTCAGCCTTCACAGCCGTCTGATTTCCTATTTCTATGTCGTGTACTGTCACTTCCTCTTTTTCATCTCTATCCTCCCTCTGTCCTCAGCCCTCTCTCTCTCTAATCCATATTTTCACTTCTGCTTTTTCTCCATCAAAGCTGCGTCACTTGAGCATACGTTACGCGTGGTTTTTGAATGACGGTTCATCACTTCTGGCTTTAGACTCGTGACAGTGTGACAGTAATTCCCTTTTTTTGGTAGAGCGTCTAACATAACATCCTCCCCGTCTTGTTTCTCTCTTTCTCTCAGTCCTTGTTATTCTCAATCTCAATAACCTCCATCTCCATATCTCCAATTGATCCCTTGCTTTTCTTCCTCTCCTTCCTTCCCTCTATTTGTCCCCCTCTCTTTGTCTATATATCCCGCTTAATTTTCCTTCTCTCTTCCAAAATGAGTCTGACACGTCTTGACTTCACACTTTTTCTTCCTCTTATTCATCATTCATTCTACCTCTTCATTACACCGTTAAATATTCAGTCGCATTCAGAATAAAAGTCCCACTAGGAGAAACACTTGAATCTTCCCCCTTAAGCCAGAAGCCTCTTGCCACCACCATGCTTTATAACATTATCTTGACTGAATGCTGAATAAGGGCATTTTGCCCAAAGCATTTGTAGCATAATAAAAACTTTTCTCCACATATTTATCATCCCTAATGGTCATATTAAAGGCCCTCCACTTGTAATTCCTGCCAATAAGCTCAAAGAAACGCTTATAAAAACATATTTAGAGTTCTGGCAGTGTACCACTTCAAATTCATACATATAAGCATTCTGGAATATTAAAGCTTTGCAAATGGACTGGGCTACATACTCAAAGTACTGTACACAACACTACACATTCCCCTCTTATTCCCCTCTGCTCTCAAATCACTTCCTGATCATCTGCAGAACGTTGTGGTAGTGGCAGCCAGTGGGGGTTACTAGAACAACTTCTGTTAAAGGAAAACAATGAAGATGAACATTTGTGAGCCGCAGACTATCATCTCTGACCTGAGAATAAAAGATACGACTTCACCCTGCAACACAGCACACAGGGAACCGGGATATTGTGTGTTGTTTGTGTGTGTTTATGTGAACGCCTGTGTACATGTGTGTTTCATAATCCATCATAATCCGTTGTGTAATCCATCATGTGGATGGATTATACAATGGATTATGATGGATTATGAAATGTCCCTGTAGACCCTCCCTCTCTGAGTATAGTCCCTCCCAAGGGTGCTTCCATGTTTTCCCTAAAAGGTTTTGTGGGAGTTTTTCCTTGTCCTCTGTGAGGGTCCACGGCTGGGGGGTGGTCTTCTACTTCTAACAACCATTTATTTATTTGTTTGACTTTGGGCATTGTGAAGCCCTTTGAGACTGTAATGGTGATTAAGGGCTATACTGTACAAATAAAATGTGATTGATTGATTGATTGATTGATTGATTGATTGATTGATTGATTGATTGATTGATGTGGGTTCAAGAAAGAAAGAAGTGGTGGACACTGAGACGAAGGAAGAGAGATTGTTGATAGGGTGACACAGCAATGGAGGATAATAACATAAACAGAGAATCAAAGGTAATGAAACATCACACACACACACACACACATTTCACACACACACACACACACACAGTCAAAGATATGATAGCCATAGAAGCCCTCCCTGTGTGTCAGCTCCCAATAATGGACCCAGGCCTGTCATGGCTCCAGTCATCCCACTGTGGGAGGGTCAGGGGTTAAATCTGTGGTAATGACTCGTGCAGAAGCTTTGACAAGCAATTATCCCCCTGCAGGTCCTTGGCTGGCATAGGGCCATTAGTCTTACACACACACACACACACACACACACACACACACACACACACACACACACACACACACACACACACACATTTCCCCCATAACATTTCCCAAACATATGTCTCAAACTGTCCACACACACTACAGCAATAAAGTTGAAATGTAACCACCCACTTTTTTAGTGGCCGTGGTCTGGAAGCAAATTTCACATTCATTTTCTCAATAGACATTTAAGAAAATCCCTATATAAAGAATTTTAAGTCACTGAATCAAGCAGCTCCAAGATGAATCATGAACTTGTAAGAATTGATTCAGATAATTTTTTTCTGAAAAACATCAAAAAGGTGAAGGTATAAGACTGTGTACCTAACGTCTTTTAAGAGGGAATGGAGTACCTATCCCACAAGGGATTGTGGGCGACTTTCAACTGATTTCTCAACGATTTGTACTGATTTTCACCCTTCTGCACACTCCTCTCCTCATCCCTAAAAAAGCACATCATGTTTGACAGAGAAACCATGGTGGAGTGTAACGGTGCATGTAACATCTCCATGGTAACAGTGATGCTGCTGATTGGTGGAACTCGAGCTAGGATTGTGGGTAGTGTAGTACTTTGTGAATTTGTGAATAAAACATGATTTCTTAAAAACTGAGTTGAAATCAAAATGACTTATGGTACCATTGTTTCACAGTCTGCTAGCTCATGGTAAGCCTAACTTGTACAGTTACTCCATTATGGCTGATAATCAAATCCCCTACTTCCAGACCTTGACGTTTTAGTTGTATTGAAGTATAAAAACAATAACTCATTGACACAGGTCGTAAAACTAGAACAATGTAAAAGACCTTGAGCTATACTTGATACTTCTCTAATGCAGATCAGCATTGCCACAGGCTGTCCGTGCCTATCACTGAAGTTGCAATTTAGCATGTAATTATTAATAAGTCTACACACAGACTATTGCCTGTATGTCCTTAAAGCTGCATAAGATAAGATTTTTATATGAAAATACAAACGTGTCCCAGCTCCCCTAATTGGGACCTGGTAGATTTGCCATATTTGCTCAAAATAATTCTTGTATCAGGTGTGAACACTTCTCCAAAACAGCAGCAAGCAAGCGCTCTGTCCAGAGAAAGCTGGACTTAGACCTTTTTCCTCTCTTTGGTATCGTTTGGTATAAAGCATCAAAATGTGCAGTATGCTGACATTTGGTCACAATTTCTGGTATTCAATTTCAAAAGTCACTTCTTACTGCCATTTTAAGCTGTCTAGTGTATTCTGGGGGCTTTTTGTACATCAGTAAAGAGACTGAATAAGACAGATTAGGGACAGATGACCAGTAGAGTTAAAAAATGAATGAAAGTGGGTATTCGGCTGACAGGTTTTGATTAGGCCGAACTACTTCAATTTCAATTTCAATTAAAATTTTAATTGAAAACAGAGTTTAATCTAAGAAGAACCTCATAATATTACCTCATAAAATTACAATACTGTCATACCACGGTAGTTTTACTACTTCATAACTTTCTTATAATTTCCTTTTAACATAGCACAACTCCCCATCTTTCATTATGTTATTATTTCATTAGCTTTAAGGACAGCACACTGTTATCTAAGCACAAACACTACCGCCTCCCTCCCCACCAGACACACACACTCAAGTCAGATAGTGTTCAGATAGTGCTTAACTTCATTATGTTTCTATGGCCCTTCTTAATTATTTCCTAAATGACTGCTCAACAGGGGCCCGTCTTCTCTTCTCCAGCGAAGCTGTGTCCATAAACAACAGGCCCTCCAGCCGGTTCCGTTATGGCCAGACAGCTGAGTGGATCCATCATAACGGATGGCCACTAATAAGAACACAGCAGCGCGGACGACGTGCCGTTTAACTAGGCCAACTCAATATTACGCAAACTCAATTAAAGGAATGACTGACACAGAAGGACAAGCCAACACTGACGGCTGGACAGCACAGGCCACTCTACTACCTGGAGTAAGGACAATGGAAGTAGGGAATGACACGACATGTCCTGTGTGATTATCTACTTGCATGCAAATCTACACCTACTGTAGGACAGGTCTGAGTGCGGCCTTATGCATGCATAATGTGTTTTACCTAGTGGATTATTAAGTAATGTGTGTGTGAGACATAGAGAGAGAGAGGGTGTGTGTGTGTCCAGTGTGTGTGTGTGGGTGTCAGTCAGTAGTGTCATCTTCAGCTGTAAGTGCTGACTCACAGGGCACAGAGGACACTAGACCTTTCCGATCGTTATGCCATCGATCCATCCAGGCTCACTTCCTGTCACGTGACATCCCCCTGTCACTCCCTCAGGGCCTGGTAAAGGTGAGTGCATGTTTACAGCTCTATGAAATGGTATGGAAATGGAAGTGATAAAATGCTGCCCCTTTAAAAAGCTCCATGCGCTAACAGACTACTCTGTTAGTGCATGCTATCATTCAACATCAGTCGTTCCTGCCAGTGTCCAACCATCCATCAGGATTTAGATCTAATACAGTCTCCTACCCCAAACTTGGGCAAGTGACCAAGCCGTGGGTAGATCGTCACTGTTGTCACGCATGAGACATTAAGACAGAGAAATGGGAGATTGAGAGGATGATTGAGACATAACAGGGGGCAGATGAGAGAAAGAGTAGCAGATAGATGATGAAATTAAGAAAGGAGAAAAACGAGTGACAAGATGAAACTATAGAGGAGAAGGGAAGGCAGCTCTCTCCTGTTATTAAGGGTTGCCGGGGGCGTTATGTCACATGGCTTTCTTGTTGCTATGCAATGTAATACAGAGAGAAATAAATAGAGGTTTAGAAAATGGTTAACCAAGGAGAATGATTAGAGATGGAAAAAGACAAGAAAAATGTAACAACTGAAGTGGGCGGTGAGACTGAACAAGGAGGAGGAAAAATACAATTTAACAATGAAGATAACAAAGGAGGTGAAAAACTGAGTTTCCCTGTCAGCTCACCCAACTCAGCTGAGTATTCAATACACACGCTAAGTACTCAGCTCACAGTAGGAGCTGGCTCTGGTTTTACACTCATAAAATGCAATTCGTTGTTTTTTGACCCCTACCCGACTGGCTGATTGGGTGATGGACCGGCCGGTAAGCTGGCTGTAATGCCTACTGCAAAGTTGGTTGGCAGACAAGGTAGCTAACTGCCTAAATTACTGGCTGGCTGACAAATCAGCTGGATGATTGGCTTGCTGGCTGATCGTCAGGCTGATAAAGCAGCTTAGCGGATGGCTAGCTGGCCTTATGGCTGACTGGCTAGCTGATGGAATAACAAAGTGACACTGAAGTCTGTCAGGGCCCGGAGCGGTCTGGTCTGATCCACTCACAGGCAGCCACTGACAGCCTTCACATCTGGGGTGTCGTCCCCTAAACTGACAGGGACCATTTTAGCAAAGATAAGGACTTTAAAAACCTGCGACATCTACAGTATTTGCCTTTTGTTTGTGTGCGTGTGTGTGTGTGTGTGTGTAAGTGACAAAAGCAAATTATGACAGCGACAGTTCTCCAACAGAGTTTTACATCTTTTGAGAACCTTTTAAAATAACAGAGGTCAAGGTGTGTAAATGACCTTGACATAAAACAAGCTACAACACGTAGCCAAGCTCATTGTTGTTATAGTTACAGATAATGAGAAAATCCAGTTTGTGTCCACTAACATGGCACTCTCAAACGCAACACAAAGACTAGGCATGAACAGAAAACGATAACTATATCTAGATGAAACAGGTGTCTATATCTAGACATCTATTTCAGTCTCCTCTCCTCCCTCCAATCGAAGGTGTTGTCAGATGTCCTCTAAAGGTGTGAAAGTGTATCCTCGGGCAGGATGACACAGCGAGATGTGACACAGTGCAAGGACCTATCTGCATCTGTCTAAACGTGTCTCTATCTGTCTCTCGTCTGCTGTTTTTCTTGCTGTGTTTGTCTACTGGCGGCTGTGGCCATCTCATTTCTCTGCATTTATAAGGGGACCCGTGAGGCACTATGAATCACTGTGATCGTGACATTTCACTTTGTTCCTACAATGGCCATATTCACAGCAAATGATCCGTAGCTGTCACCTCATAAAGAATAAAACACGTACTGCAGTGAGCTGTACTCATTTGCATCAGTGGAGAGTCTTGCAGCATGTCTAATAGACATTAAAATGATTTAATCTGATCATGCCTAATGCTTAGGGATAAGTCACAGAGCAGAGGCCACAGCTTCCAGCCCTTAGAAGGAAGTTAGAATGGAGTTGGCAGTAGTAAGCTTAACTCAATATAATGTCTGGCATGATACTCCTAGACCCTTCAAACTATGAACGTAATGTGTTTAAACAAGGTTCAAGCAGTACCAACATGATTTGACTGCAAATGAAACAAAGCCTTGCAGAGTTGGAACCAGAAGATTCCTTATTGTGTGAGGCCTGCATGGCCAGCGTTCCACTTCACCTCTCTTAGATCTTTCAACAATAATGTGAAGCACTGTGTTCTGTTGTTGTGTCCTATGTCCTGTGTTAGTTTAAATGTTGTGGTGTTTTATATGGACCTTGAGTCTGTTAAATAAAGTTGATTGATTGATTGATTGTTATATTCAGTTCAGTTATATCACTCTAACACACTGACAGTCTTACTTTTTACTTTTTATATTGCTTTTATATTGCTATTACTTTTATATATTGTTTCTCTATCCTTTTCTGTGAGTTATGTTGATGTCTTTTAATGTTGGAGGACTACGGATGGAAACTAGCTTTTAGCTAACTCTGCCATCATGTATCTACATGCACTACTGTAGATGTTCATGAATGTGCACTGTCCTCTTTAAATAAATAAATAAATAAATGAAATAAAATGACAGTGGTCCTTCTGTGTTAAAATCTGACACATCCAAATGCAAAAAGGTCCCTTGGTAATTACGTAACCCTAAATGCACAGCGTAAACACTAGCTCTGACGAGACAGAGTTCCTGGCAAACGAACAAGGCATTAACTGCATCTCTTCTTATGTTGCCAGGTGGCATCGTACCAACGGTTATTTACGAGAAGTTGCGTTATCATGTCATTCTAACACCGACGACACATCACAAACAGTCTATCTCTTGCTTACAGCCGGCCTGAAGACTGGCCAATAACAGATGGCATTGTTGTGGTACGCAGCAGGAGCAGGAGCAGGAGTACTGCCTTGAGGGGAGCAGCCAACCTTACTATTTCCTGCCTGTGAAATACTCCTACAATATCCCTGGTTCATGAATTGGTTCATCAATGGTAACCAGGGAGCTAGATAACACCTACTGTATTACTCTCTCCTGTCTTTATGTTTGAACACTATTTAGATGATTGTAGTACCTGTATTACCACAGAGAAGGTTCATTGTAGTAGTGTCTCCTGTGTTGTAGCGTAGTACGCCTTGGTCCACCAGCTTGATCACTTCAATACATGGTAGGGGTGTACTACTTTCAACTTTTCTAATTATTTGAATATGTAATATACGGTGCCTAGTTTGAAGTCAAACTGATGTCCTTTGGGTCAGGAGAAGTTAGCACATAGGCTAATACAACTACACTGCTGTTGCATAAGGATATAATGCAATGCCAGTCTCTGTGTCTGAGACCCTTCCTGAGTTAGAGGGGTTTTCGCTTTCCTTCACATTTGAGGCAAGGCTGGCAAGGCAAGGCTACTCAGGGATTTGTAATCAGGAATGAAGACTGTGCGATTATGAGCTGGATTAACATGTACTGTGCACTGTGCACGAGTGGGATAACTTGTACTCTATCGTCCTGGCAAGAAAACCATGCAGAGGGAGAGGGAGAGAGAGAGAGAGAGAGAGAGAGAGAGAGAGAGAGAGAGAGAGAGAGAGAGAGAGAGAGAGAGAGAGAGAGAGGGGCAGAGTATGTACAATAATGTGAAGACTCAGTGAACACAGCTTGGCCACTGAGAAATGCCCCAAACAAACCCTGCATGCTATGTTACTTCTGTATATGAATATCCTAGAAACAGAATTCACC